>JAOQMP010012082.1:0-13075 GCA_027563575.1 Erythroxylum pedicellare
TTCAAAAGCTTTACACACACTCTCTGTGATTGGCCTAGACTCACCACTATTATAGTAGTCGATATAGTTTATTTTAGGTAGTGTTATGACACACTACTGTCAATTTTGGAGCAATTATTAGGGAGTGTGGTGCTTTAGTTTTTTTTCTTGCTTTTAATTGGTGTTTTGTACATATTTGTTTGTAATTAGTTTCTTTGAATTTATTTCATGATCTTTTCACTTTTTACTTAGTATTCATTGTTTTAAAAAAACAATTACATGGACAGAAGTATTTTCTTTTATAACTCATATTCCCAAACCTATAGGTCATATTGGAATGATCATGCTAACTTTAATTATAGATGGGATAACTGGCAAAATTACTTCCATGATAGTTTGTAGGATGCATAATAATTCCCGTATAGACCAGAAGCTTCTTATCATGACTCAGGTACATCTCTAGAAGAATTGATTAATATTGTGAATGCTAATGCTTTGCAATTTCAATAAAGTGTATAGTATTTTCAACAAGGTGTACAGTAATTTCAGTTGGGTGTATAGCAATTTTAGGAGGGAGTATAACAATTCCAGCAGAGGAAATGCAATTTAGGTACATCCTTGGAAAAATTAGTTAACATTGTCACTACTATAACTTTGCAATTTCAACAAGATGTGAAATGGTTCCAGCAAGATGAAATGTCTAGATGGGGAGATAACAATCACTTGGAACCACAAAGTGAAGAGCAGCAGCCATCTCAACCTGAGGAACACTAATGGGATGTTAGTCCAAAAACCATTCAGAGTGAAGAGGAGCTTGAGAATTTTGAGAGCACTACTAAAGATATTGCTTGTGTGGAAAAAGTAAAAGAGGAGCTCAAAGTAGAAAATGACATATCTTTTAGCTCAGAGTTTAGTACTGAGTTCATAGTTATTTTTAAGACTAACTCTTTAACTTTACCTAGTAGGTTACAAAAATTGAATGAGGATGGACAAGGTGAAGAGTCATTCAAAATATTTCCCGAGAGTATGGAATCAGTAGAGATTGAGATTCTAAAGATAGGGAATGTGTTGAATATGACAGATTATCAACCAAGGCCCTATCCTAAACAACCTTACATGGAAGTGGCTCAAACTATGACACCCGAAGATCGTAATTTCATCACGTGAGTAGAAAACATAGAGTTAAGCCAACAACACTAAACAAAAGCGCTTCTTGAGAGGCAACCTTATTTCTTATATGCATGTGTGTTCATAATTGTTTTTTTATTTATTTTTAAGTTTTCAATCAAAATGCGAGAGAGAATAAAACTAATAAAGCCTTTTTTAATTGTCAATGATTACGGGTGTGCAAAAGTAAAAGTGTGGAGGTGTCCATATGTGTTGAATGGTTATAATTGTTAGGATGTCAATTTATGTCTTATCGTTGAAGTTACCATGTTGATGTAGCTTCTTTCAATTTGTATATTAAATACAAAAAGAAAAGGAAAAGGAAAGGAAAATAAAAGGAAAAGGAACAGGAAAGAAAAATGAAAGAAAAAAAGTATGTTTAAATAAAATTATCAAGGAGGAAGTACATATGTGTTGAAAAGATATTTATAATTAGTCTTTCCTCCTAAAGTTGTGTTAAATGGGTTACTTGAGTATGTTGGATAAGAGGTGGATGTTGCTTTCAATAATCACTCCCTGTGGTTACAAATTTTGCTTATGATTTTATGAGTGATATATGCTTGATGTGGTTCACGGTGAGAGAGCTTAAGTTTGAGTTGTGAAACATAATTTTTTATTTCATTGTAACTAATGGTACCTAGTTTTGAATTAATGTTAGTTTTTGCCCATGATGTTACATTGAGTGTTACTTTTGATTCACTAGCTTTAATAGATTTGATGCTATTTGACCCAAATATATATCACCTTACCTTTGCCTACATTACGACCTTGAAAGTCCTTTGATTCATGATTTTATATTTGAACCTTAGTGGTAAAGAAATGAAATGATATGCAAATTATGGAAAATCTTGATCATGAATGGTGTTTAATGCACCTGTGAATATATCTTATTTAAATACATTTTTTCAAGTAAACGAATAGATTGCTCAGTTTCTAAAGGTGATGAATGTTGATGAGTCATGATTAGAAGCGTTGAATGTTAAATTTTTGCTATGATTTTTAAAGATAATTCACTTTTTCTTATGATTATGTATTCTTGGAATATATGGAAAATGAGTAAGTATTTTGGGTCTATGATTTTAATTTAGATGTTTTTCCTGAGGATGATCAAAAGCTAAGTGTGGGGGAAATTGATGTGTGCTTATTTGATTATGAATTTATTCCATAACATTTAGTGATTATTGCTATGAAAATGCTTAAGATACTCACTTTAGTTTATGTATGGTTTTAGGCACAATTTGAAAGTGAAGAAGCTAAGTGAATTGAAAGAACTATATTTAGGTCATTTTTTGAAGATTCACTCTCACTTGTCTTCATGGAGTAAGAAGAAGAAGAAGACAAGATAAAACATAAAAGATTAGAGAATGAAGTATGCTCATAGCCATATATGGAGTGCATGGGTGTGAGACACTTGTCACGCCCATGCAACACTTCTCATGGTCGTGAGAAGTTGTATCACCACCATGAAAAGTGTGTCACGAGTGTGACTAGTCACATTCGTGACACACTTACTCACAGGTGTGACAATGGACAACTCACCCAAAACCCTACATTTTTTTATAAAAGCAGCATTTTGATGGCAGAAACTTATGTTTTAGTTTAGGAAGAATTCAAGAGCCGAAAGAGAGGTTTTGAGAGAATGAAGAGGGGCAAACCTCTCATACTTTGGAGACCCATGGAGAGCTAGACATTTCGACAACGGTTTGGAGGTGACATCAACGTCGATGACCAGGTTTAAGTATTTCTTTCATTTGTTTATTGTTCTTTCTCTTAGAGATTGATTGTGTTATCCTATATTTAATGTTTGGGTGTTAAGTGAGAATGATTGAATGCTCTATTTGATTATCTTTATGTAAGAACTCATTGCTAGAATTTTAACAGAATCTGTAATTTTTATGTTGAGATTTGTTTGTGGCGACTAATGGTTTTTAATCATTAGGAATAACATAACCTAGGTTAAATGACTCGAGCTTGTGCGGTTGTTTCCTTGATTAATTTGTTTTCCTAATTCTTAATATGACTATCCAATTAAATCTAGAGAGCTTGTTCTAGGTTATTCGATGGCTAGGTTTAATTAACAAGCATCTCTTAATTAAACATGACCTAATGGAAAATCGGGGTTAACAAAACTTGTTAATCTATGATTAATAGTTGCTAGGAGAAGTATAAGAACAACAATTCAATGAAATATGTCTAATTGGTTGTAGGCTGAGATTGAACCAAAGAACTGGGTCTCAAACGAATTCATTGCTTTCACCATCCTTTTATGTTTTCTCTAATTTTTCTTTAGTAGTTTAGTTTCATTTTATTTTCTTATTCAATAAACCAACCCCCCAATAACCTAAACACTATTTAATTTCATTTCAAAAGCTTTACACACACTCTCTGTAGGATCGACTTACTACTATAGTAGTAGGTCTAGTTTATTTTGCTTAGCGTTATAACTCGCTGCTAGGTAAGTAAGGATCGTATCCATAGAGAGTATGTGTGTATAGCTTTTGTAATGAAAAGAATTGGTGTTTAGGATACAGGCGTTTTGATTGGAATTGAAAGACAAAGTAAAGTAAAATTGAGCTAACAAAAGTATCTCAAATTAAGGAATGTAAAATTGAGAAAATTGATGAATGAGTTTGGAATCAAATTATTGGTTCAATCTCAGCCTACACACACTTAATCATATTTCATCGTCTTATTGTTCTCACACCTCTCTTAGAAACTATTAATCGTAGGTTAACAATAAGCTCTGTTAACCTTAGTTCTCCCTTAGGTTGAGTTTAATCAAAATAAGCTCTTTAACTAAACCTAACTATCAAACAACCTAGAATAAACTCTCTATATTTAGGAGGGCAGCCGCATTATGAACTAGGAAAACATAAGTATTTGGTAGTTTGATCTTAACTTGTGATTAGTAAGAGAAATGACTAAGTCCAAAGCTTTATATCTTTTAAACAATAAAAATAATTAATTATATAAATAGATAATTGATCCATCTATGATCATTAAGTATTAATTATATTATGGGAATCTCGCATCTCATAATATTGTAAGATATTTTGTGGCCTATGTGAGTTATAGATTTGAGTCTATTGGAAAGAACCTAAGATCAAGGTTATTGGGTCTCAAAGAGTTGGGCTCAAATGGGTCCCAGACCCTTTACCTCTCTCCTTAAATTAACCCCAAAGATATGTTGTTAGGTCCAAAAGACATGTTGTTTGGATGATTTTCGTATAAGTTAAAAAGATTATGAAAGATGGTCATCTTAACCATTGGAGAAACCTGTAACAGAGATAAAGAAAGGAAGAGAGGAAATAAAGTTTTTGCAAGAACATTCCAAAGATATGGATTCGGGTTTGTTTTACAATGTCTATGTAAATTGATCCATAAATTTCTATCAATTGGTATCAAAGCCAGGGTGTTGCATTGTTGTTTTCATTTCTAGAATGAAAACCAATTGAATGTGTTAATGAGTGTAATGTGTTATGAAAACAAAATCAAACATGAAATCGTGTTGAGTTTGTCGTGTTTTATTTGCGATAAAGTTCCTGTTTCTATAAAGACATGTTTATGCTTGTTGAGAAAGAACCCAAAAGGTTTGCTTCATGTTTCTGAGGGTTATAACGTTAGGAAGGGATGGCTTATGGTATGAAAGAAAACCCATTCGCTTGTGATATGAAAGAAAACCCATTACAGAATAATAAAAAAATACAAACCCATAATCACAAGCATTTAAAGAAGAAGACAATGGCATAGCATCTGGTGGTTCTTGAAACAAAAAAATGCTTAGCCAAACCCTGCGCCAACAGACAGACGGCTAGCACATGCAGTGCATGCACCAAACGCTACTTTTCAAATTCCAGACCCAAATTTCACATTGGACTAATTAGTTTTGGGCCTTTGGGCTATTAAAGGATTAGATTGGGTTAGTAAATGATTATGGACCAATTATATGGATTTTAATTTTGGGTTAATTTAAGCAACCTTAATTATTAAGTAATTAAATTATGGACTTTAACCCTAAGCAAAAAAAAAACAATTTTATGATGGGACATAATGGATTATTTCATTCATAATTGATTTACTTTCTATACATAATATATTTTTGAAAATTAGTGCCATATTATATATTTCTTTGGTACATTAAAGAGTTTATATTATGCAATGTTTGAAACTAAATTTTCCTATTATGTGATGCATGTGCTACATGACATAATGGAAATTTATAACAGTTTCTTAGTTGACAAAGTAACCAAAATAATTAAATTTAGCATTTGTCATGTACAATAATTGTCAAATTAAATGTTTATTGCATGGAAAACTTGTTAGTCACCAAAATGGCCTAACATGAAAATATTAAACATTTAATTATGAATGTTTCAATTGTTCATGTTAACATGATGCTATTAAGATGGCATAAACATTGAATTGAAAATTTGAGATTATTAATTATAACGCTAGGAGGTCATCAAAAGGTGGATCACTGTTTATAATTATTAATATTAAAGGTACTTTATCAAAATATTTGGTTAATATGCTTGTATATCTAAAGACAACGTGCTTATTAACTAGAATATGATTGATTGTTTATTATAGTGAACTATATTTGCATCCTGATAGGTTACAATTGTGTATTAAATTTGACCCAAAGGAGAATTTAAATGCATAATCAAAGTTTATTATTAGTTTGAATCCATTTAGGTTTACTCAAAGCATTAATGCGTGGGCTATATGTTGTATTTGCAGAATCTACTAATTTGTTCACATTAGGAAATGGCTGGATCAAGTTCAATAGTCTGACCTATGCAGACTGGTCTGAACAAGTCCAATTCCAACTGGGTGTAATGGACTTAGATTTGGCCATAGTTTCAGATGTAAGACTTACAGCCATAACTGAGACTAACTCTGAAGTGGACAAGTCTTATTATAAGGCTTGGGAATGGTTTAATAGGCTAAGTTTGAATTTGATGCGAATAAAAATCATAGAAAATGTGAAGCCATCAATGCCTAAGATGGATAATGCAAAGGAGTTTATGTTAAAGCTTAAGGAATACTCCCAATCTGATATAGCTGACATGTCCATAATAGGGACTTTTATGAGTGAGCTAATGACTAAAAAGTTTGACTGGTCACAGCCTATTCATAATCATGTAACTCATATGTCAAACATAGCTGCAAAGTTGAAATCTATTGTTATGGATGTGAGTGAGTCCTTTCTGGTACAGTTTATTATCAACTCACTTCCTCTAGATTTTGGCCAGTTCCAAGTAAATTATAACACTATTAAAGAAAAATGGAACCTTCAAGTGATTAAGGTTATGCTGGTTCAGGTGGAAAGGAGATTAAAGAAAATAAAAGAGCACTCTATTCATCTCACATTTTATCTAGGAGCCAGTAGCAGCGAGCATAAATCAAGAAAGAAAGGCAAAGGTAAGGACAAAGCTCTCAACAAAGTTAATGAGGGCCAAATCAATAAAGATAAGAGGTGTCACTTCTGCAAGAAACCTGGTCACTTCAAGAAAGATTGCCCTAAAAGAAAGGCTTGGTTTGAAAAGAAACGTACATACTATGTCGTAATATGTTTTGAATCAAATCTTATTGAAGTGCCTAATAATACATGGTGGTTAGATTCTGGTGCAACTACTTATGTGTCACTTGTTAAACAGAGATTCCTTTCAATCTAATCCAATAAACGGAGCTGAAAAGTTCTTATATATGGGGAACATAATGAAAGCACAGATAGAGGGCATTGGGACGTACAGATTGATCTTGGACACTGGGTGTTACCTAAATCTAAAAATATGTCTCTATGTTCCTAAATGTGCTAGGAATTTAGTTTCTGTTTCCAAATTGGATGATGTAGGATTTCAATTTAAGATTGGAAACGATGTTTTTTCATTATATAAATATAAATACTATTATGGTTCTGATACCTTAATTGATTATTTATATCGTTTCAATCTTGATGTTGATTTTGCAGTGTCTCTATTTCATATTGACCATATTATAGGAAGTAAATGTAGTGCACAAAATGAATGTTCAGCTTTTTGTGGCATAAAAGATTAGATCATATATCCAAGGAAAGGCTATAGAGGTTAATTAAAATGAAATCTTACCTCCTTTGGATTTTGTTGACTGGAATATATGTGTGGATTGTATTAAAGGAAAGCAAACCAAACATATATCAAGGAATCCAGCCATAAGAAATAGCAAATTACTTGAATTAATACACACTAACATCTATGGTCCTTTTGACTTCCTTCTTAGGGTGGCGAAAATAAATATTTCATTAACTTTATTGATGACTTCTCACAATATGGTTATATTTATCTTCTACATGAGAAGTCTTAGTCTATGGACATCCTAATGGTGTTCGTTAATGAGATAGAAAGGCAGTTAGATAGGAAAGTAAAAATAGTGAGATCTGATAAAGGTGGTAAATATTATGAAAATTTTGATGAAAGTGGACAATGTTCAAGTCCATTTGCAAAGTTTCTTATAAGTCGAGGCATATGTGCGCAATACACAAAGCCTAGTACACCGCAACAAGATGGTGAAGCTGAAAGGCGAAATAGTACTCTTATGGATATGGTTAACAGTATGTTAAGTTATAGTACTAAACCTTCATCATTGTAGATGTATGCATTAAAGACCGTTGCATATCTGCTTAACAGGATTCCTAGTAAGACAGTTCCTAAGACACCTTATGAACTGTGGACAGAAAGAAAACCTAGTTTATGATACCTTCACATTTGGGGTTGTCTGGCATAAGTAAGGTTGTATAATCTACATGAAAAGAAGCTTAATGCAAGAACCATTGGTGGTTATTTCATCAGCTATCCCGAAAAATCAAAGGGGTATAGATTTTATTTTCCTAAGAATAGTACAAGAATAGTTGAGTTTGGTAACGCTCGGTTTATTAAGAATGATCCAATCAATGGGAGTGGAGAATCGCAAAAAGTGGATATTCATGAGAGTCAAGCAGAAACTACTCCAAGTCGAGTAGACACTACTACATCAAATGTGATCCCACCGGTTGTTATTCCTCTTGTTGCATCACGGATATGCAATATACCATAATTAATGTTCCAATTTCACAAAAAGAACATATAATGAAGAACTAGCTAATGATGTTCAAGTCACAAATGATCAAGTGATGCCACAAGAAGTAGCATTATGAAGGTCTGTAAGGCAAAGAAGACCAGCTATATTGAGTGACTATGAAATTTACTCATTTGAACATGAATGTGACTTGAGCATTGATCAGGATCTAGTCTCGTTTAAACAAGCCATAGAATGTAGCAGTTTTGAAAAATGGTTCGATGTTTTGAAAGGATAGTTGAAATCAATGGAAGACAAAAATGTTTGGGAATTAGTTAAGTTGTCAGAAGGTGCAAAGCAAGTGGGTTGTAAATGGGTCTTTAAGACTAAAAGTGACTCACAAGGCAACATTAAAAGGTATAAAGCTAGACTTGTTGCCAAATGTTACACTCAAAAGGATGGTATTGACTATAAAGAGACCTTCTCTCTAGTTTCAAAGAAGGACTCTTTAAGAATTGTTATGGCCCTAGTGGCTCATTATGATTTAAAGCTTCACCAAATGAATCTAAAGATCACTTTTCTAAATGATAACTTGGAAGAAGAAGTTTATATGGATCAATTGGAAGGTTTCATGACTGTAGGAAAGGAACGATTAGTGTGCAAATTAAAGAAGTCAATATATGGACTGAGACAGGCTTCCCAACAATGATGTCTTAAGTTTAGTGATACCATTACATCTTACGGTTTTGTAGAGAACAATGTTGATTAGTGTATCTATATGAAGTATAGTGGGAGCAAATTTATTATATTAGTCTTATATGTTGACGATATCCTTCTTGCTGCAAATAATATGGTTTTGTTATATGATGTCAAGAAAGGGGATAGTTCCAATCTAGAAAGGGGACAAAACTAGACAAATGCAAGGTCCACAAAACAATTTGGAATGTAAGCAAATGGAGTCTATTCCTTTTACGTCATTAGTTGAGAGCTTAATGTATTTTCAAACATGCACTCGGCCAGACATCAATTTTGCTATTGGAATGCTAGGTTGATATCAAAGCAATCCTAGAATGGACCACTGGAAAGTTGCAAAGAAAGTCTTTACATATTTACAAGGCACCAAGGACTATATGCTCACATATAGAAAATCAAAATCAACCCATCTCGAAGTGATAGGTTACATAAATTCAGACTATGCCGGTTGTGTGGACTCATAGAAATCTACATTCAGTTATATGTTCTTATTAGCTGGAGTAACAATTTCATGGAAAAATGGAAAGAAGTCCGTCATTGCTACTTCCACTATGGAGGCCAAATTTGTGGCATGCTTTGAGGCCACAGTTCATGGATTGTGGTTGTAGAACTTTATCTACGGTCTTGGTATTGTCGACAGTATTGCTGAATCGTTAAGAATTTACTGTGATAATTCCGTAGCCGTTTTCTTCTCTAAGAATGACAAGTATTCAAAGGGTGTGAAACACATGGATTTGAAATACTTGTCTGTGAAAGAAGAAGTGTAAAAAATATAAAGTGTCAATTGAGCATATTAGTTCAGATCTAATGATCGTAGATCTGTTACCTAAAGGTTTACCACCCAAAACATTTGTTGGCCACGTTGAATGGATGGGCATTATGGATAAGTCCTTGTTAGCATAAAATTCTAACATGTATATATATATATCATTGTCTTACTCGAATTGTCATGACATTTGTGAATTCCATTACTATTACATTTGTTTTTGCTCACTTACTTGTTTCTAAATTATGTTGTATACAATCATTATTTCTGTGAGATAACGATTACAGAATTACTCACTTAACGTTATATGACTTGAGATGATTATGTGATAATTGAAAGTAATCATGTTGTATATAACTTGCGTCCGCCATGATCCAATCGTCTTAATTCACTTCAGGATGATTTGATCGATTCAATGTATTGTGTGCATTTACCATTTTGTTATTGAATCATCAATACATCTCATGAGCTAAGTGGGAGAATATAAGATATTTTATGGCCCATGTGAGTTATGGGTTTGAGTCTATTGGAAAGAACACAAGATCATGGTTATTGGGTCTCAAAGAGTTGGGTTCAAATGGGTCCCAGACCCTTTACGTCTCTCCTTAAATTAACCCAAAAGACATGTTGTTAGGTTCAAAAGACAAGTTGTTTGGATGATTTTCGTATATGTTAGAAAAATCATGAAAGATTGTCATCTTAACCATCGGAGAAACCTATAACAGAGATAAAGAAAGGAAAAGAGGATATAAAGCTTTTGCAAGAACAGTCCAGAGATATGAGTTCGGGTCTGTTTTACAATGTCTACATAAATCGATCCATAAATTTCTATCAAATATAATACAGCTTATTATTAAAGGATCAAATTGCATAGTTTTGTTCAATTGTAGCTGTGTGCCTGAAGTAATATTACTACTATTTAATCATCAATTCGAGTGCCTAAATAATGAAGGAACTAAAATTTTGGGTTAATTATACCATACCTCTCTATAGATTGAATTTTAATTTAGTTCTTAATTTTTAAAAACTATCATATTTCCCTTAAATTTTGGTTTTATCTGAACTGTACCTCATGGCGTCATTTTGCATTAGAAAACTATATAAGTAATGGATACATGACGTTTGGTTTGATTAGGAGTTACGTGGACTTTGGTTATTACCGTCTCCTAAAGTCATGATGTCTTCTATACATGGACGAACACATTTGGTGTTAAATCTCCCAAACCATACGTCTTTATGTATTACATGGCACAAACATGACATATGCATATAATGTTTTCTAAAAATTATGGACTGAAGTGAATAAGATCCAAACTATGGAGTTTGATGGAATTGACCTAAAACTTTTGATATTTATTGAATGGTCAATAAAAAAATGACAATCAAATTCACTTTATTTAAATTAACATGAACATCAACGTCAACATCACCTTTTATCTTTATTTATTTTAGTGTTATTTTTGCTTGATTGGATCTTAATTCAGCACCAAGCTTATGAAACCCATATTTGATATAATTTAATATCAGAGTGATTCAATAATACTTTAAGTCAAGCTTATTTGAATAATTTATCTTAAAAGAATTATAAATAAAAGTTAATTAATTTATGGAGTTAATTATTAAAAATTTTGAACTTCACTTAATTTTATAATTTTAACCTGAACTTTAAAAATGATAATATAAGGCTTATATAGAAGATTGGATTAGAAGCCATGGCGATGGCTTCTCCGAAAGCTGCACCTGCAACGGCTACTTTGCCACTGACGATGTCTCTTTGGAAAAGGATTGCTTTATTCTTAATTCTTGCCTCTTGGGTTTTTGTTTCATATACTAAAGGTATTCATACCTATTTCTACCGCATCGATGACTCCAATAAATTAGTTTTGACCACAAGTCAAGGGCATCTTAGTTCCATTGCACGTCACCAAGATCCTAATACAGATGCGAATATTGGTAGTTCTCCATTTGGGTTTAACTCAAAAAGCTTCAGTGGGTTGAATAATATTGCAGATGTTTCTGATAAGAGCTAAGAATAAGAATTGGCAATTTTGAGTTGAAGGTGAATGTTACTGTTATTCATAATATATAAGACAAAGAGAAGTTTGGTAGGTTTGGGTTTTTTTTAAGATTCAGTATAACTTAATTTAAAATTAATAAGTTTAATTCTATTTAATCTAATTTAAATATTTTTAATTTTTGATATTAGAGCAACCTAAAACCCTATTCTTCTCTTTAAATAACATAAAATGCCGTTACCATTAATGTTTTAAAAATAGAATTAAACGAACCAGTTCAACCGAAAATAGTCTGAATCAATCAGTTGTTCAGTTCGGTTTTATTTAATAACCTCTCTATATAAAAATCAAGCGGTTTATTCCTAAACTAGTTGGTTTATCCAAGAACCGGTCAGAATCGGTTTGTTATACATAATTTCATAAGCTAAAACATCACTCTCACTTCACTCTTTACACTGTCTCTTCTCGAAATCTTAGTTCCTCACTTCTCCATGCTTCGTTTTATGAGAATTTGGAAATAAATGAATGAGTGAAGAGAATAGCAAAAAGCTCACGTTCTTTTTTGCCACTTCCCTTATCTTATTTTTGTTGATTTATGCCATTGCAACCAATCAATTCGATGCAAATTAATGTATAACATTATTTTTAATTAATAAAAAGGATTTCTTTATCTTTGTGTATTAATTTAATAATATTTGATGTTTTAATACTAAAGGTAAATCCCTGAAACAATTACTGTATAATTGAAATTATGATGAAATCATAATTGTGAGATTCAATCTACATTTACGTATTATTTCTAAATATTCCTAGTTACAGTTTATCAAGACGGCAAGTTATTGAAACGATAAAACTAGCATGTTTCTTTCTTTTAAAGAAAGTAATTGGTCTCATAAATTAAAGGATGAACATACTTAAACTAATGTGTGAGTGATTATTAAAGAATAAGCCACTGAACTGACTGATTATGAAAATCCTGAATGGAATATTACTTATATGTTTATAGATTTTCTCATAATAATGGTTGTATAATTGATCCTTTGACTTAAAATTATCAAAGCATCTCGTGTTGAAATTACTATATTTTGATACTACTTATGAATCATCATAAGATAATTCAGTCCGTACTACTTTCATGTAATATGAACCATACGAGGATAGATAAATAAGTCAATAAAGGATTCGTATTTCTTAAGTAATTAGAGAGAATGTTCTACTGTTCTTGATTAGTAATGAATTATAGAATTCTCTTGCCGGAGTGAATTGACATGTGAAAAAGCATTTTCAAATTTCAATTATAAATCAATTACTAATTAGCAAGAACGAACATGATTGGATGAAAAGAGTAGACACTGTATTC
>JAOQMP010012181.1:0-13069 GCA_027563575.1 Erythroxylum pedicellare
TATATATAGTAATGAGTTCCCACTTTAGTATAAGACTTTATATCGAATTAACTAAGTGGATACATTAGGTTGGGTATTGAATACATGCATTGGTCATTGCATAACTGAATGTTTACTTAATAAATTGCATGGTCAATAATTTGTTATGTATTGCTATGTTAGATTATGGGGAAGAAAAGATCTGTAGGACATGTCATCTAATGGGTATACATCAGGACCAGATGTGCACTAGTTATGACTATAAGAGTTGTTTTGGTTATAATATTGAGATATGTTATGGGTCTATCCTGATTGATACTTGGCTCCCAATTGGACCCTTATTTATGATGCTTATGACTTTGGACGCTTTGATTAATGACTGGTCTGTTGGTGATGCTTGACTCCCTGTAGCCCCTTTAGATCAAAAGAGCCTTACGACTACATGAGTATAGGAGCATGGCTGGGTCGTTGGTGATGCATAGCTCCCTACAATCATTCGAGATTTAAAATTATGAGGGCTTAACTTTGGAGATTAGGGTCCTACAAATATTCTTCTCCACCATTTATTTGTGTTGTTGATGTGATTGGATGCATAGCATGATGGGAAAGTATTTTGATATTCATGCATGACAGTACATATAGCGTTAGGTATCATAGGATGATGTGAGCTTACTCAGCAAGGTATGACTCCCCTTAACTTTATTTGTTTTAGGTCAACTACCACCGACTTCGCAACAATGACTCTCGTGATGTGTTTGCTGCGGCCTATCTATGTTTGTGTATGTCCTTTCTTTATTTTCATTTATCTAGTATTGTAGTGTCTGTAGTGACAGGATTTCATAAATTGTAACATTTCTTTCTGACGCACACTATTATTATTGTATCGTATGGACTTATTACGTTCTTAAGGTTTGAATTTATTTTTCGCTAGTGGTATATTTATGTGTGATCTGGGGTTTCGAACCTCGAGTCCCACATGCCGGTCACGTGCCTATTTCGGGTCATGACAAACATTCAACAAACTGGGAAGGTTAAATTGTAATAATCATTACTTGATCCATCCTTAAAGACACCCTTTTCTAGTCATATTGTACAAATTTCCCAGTAATTGAGATTTCTAAAGATTTCAAGGAAACTAGGATGCTAAATTCTAGATTAAAAGCGATATTAAATATATGATCAACAATATCAGCATGTAGACTCTTATCAAATCTAGATTTACGAACAAAGGAGCAACTAGTAAAGAAATTTCAGTTAGATACCGGCAACATCAATTAGTAAAACAAAAGCATATAGATTATCAAGGAGATGATGTAAAAAATACATTAGTGACTGCAGTTGGCACTTTTTGGACCTGATACATTATGGTAAGAAGAAAAGAGAGCTTATCTACTTGATCCGCCAAGGTCCATAGTGCCTGGAGGACCATCTACATTGAGAAAATATTTTTGGATACCAGCTACCAGTTATTAACCCTCTATAATACATGAAACAATCAACAACTTGACAATCCACAACTATTCATGGTATATGCCAAAACTTGCAGAAGCACAGTTCCTACCAAAAGCTGCAATCGAGTTATGTCCTTAAACACATTTAATCTACATTCCTAAGAAGAAATGCAGAGTCTACAAAGAAAAATGAGAAATGGACATGATGACTTTTGGAACACTTCATATGAACTAGTTAGTCACCTGCTCTAAAAATCAGTTACCAATGCCTCCACAAGTTGAGAAGGAAATTTCTTCCTACATAATTTCCTTCTGTAAAGAAAATGCAAAAAACTTGAGTACTATAAAGAGCTTGTAATTCAAGAATGAGATTTAGAATAAATGAAAACTATGTTTTCCGTCCATTGCATTAAAAAAATATATCTTAATTATGTTAAGATACACCATACTACAATTCAAAAGAACAATGATTACAAAAGTGGACAGACATGATCTGCACTGTCATTATAACTAATACACGTAAAGCAAACGTAATACAAGATAAGCTAACCACTCGATTACAATTGAACTTAAACTTTACAACAACACTAAATCAAGTTACATTCCAACACTCCTCCTTAATGCAAGTGTTGTTAAAAACTCCAATTTTTTCCCTGAGTTGTTCAAATCGAAGCTTCTGTAATGACTTGGTAAAGATATCTGCCAATTGATCTTTAGAGGAGCAATGTAGCAGTTTGACTTGTTTTTCTTTTTCTACTTCTCGAATTGCATGGTATTTCATCTTAATGCTTGATTTTTCCATGAAACATTGGATTTTTCACTATGGCTATAACAAACTTGTTATCACAGAATATTTCTATTGCCTTCTCTTGCTTGAAATTCAAATCAAGCAGAACTTTCCTTAACCACAAGCATTGATTTACAATAGCAGAGGCAACAATATAGTCGGCTTCAACTGTAGATTGAGCAATTAAACCTTCCTTCTTCGTACTCCAACAAATCATGGCCGAACCAAGAGAGAAATAATAACTTGAACTGCTTTTTATATCTTATAGAGATCCAACCCAATCAATACCAGTGAATCAAATTAAGTTCACACAACAAGTCGGTTTGTAATACAGTCCATAATATAGAGTACCTTGCAAGTACCTTATGATCTTTTTGATTGCCTTAAAAAGGAGCTTAGTTGGTGAACTCATAAACCTAGACAGCAGACTTGTGGTAAACATAATGTCTAGTATAGTAATTGATAGATATAGCAGGGAACTTATTGCACTTCTGTATGATGTGACATCAGTTGGACCTGAGCCATCATTGTTCATTAGCTTTGCACTTTGAACTCTGAAAGTGCTCACTGATTTGAATTTTCCAAGATAGAATTATTTAGCAATCCACGAGCATATTTTTCCTGCGAAATAAAAATGCCTTCGAGTACGTTGCCTAACTTGTATTCCCAGGAAATAAGACATCATTCCCAAATCATTCATCTCAAAGACTTGTTCCATTTTAGCCTTGAATTTCACAATAGCATTTAAATTGCTTCTAGTTACCAAAAGGTCGTCAACATATATAGAAACCACCAGAGTTTCAGCTTTAGAAATTTTAACATATAGAGTAGCTTCGTTGTAGCTTTTTTGGAAACCAAATTCTAGTAGGTATTCATCAATTCTTGCATACCATACCCTTGGAGCTTGTTTAAATCCATACAAGGCTTTCTTTAGCAAATACACTTTGTCTGCATCCTTTTCAAATCCCTCTGGTTGTTCTATGAAGATTTCTTCTTCAAGTATGCCATTTAAAAAGCCAGACTTGACATCCAACTGAAAGACTTACCACCTGAGGTGTGCTATAATGGAGAGAAGCATTCTAATTGTGTCAAATCTTATTACAGGATCAAAAGTTTCATTAAAATCAATGCCTTGTTTATGAGCATATCCCTTGACAACCAAATGTGATTTGAATTTGTTGATGGTCTCATCTAGATTGAGTTTCAGTTTGAAGATCCACTTCAAGCCTATAACTTCCTTGTCTGCAGGTTTTGACATTAACACCTAGGTGTCATTTTTGTTGATCATTATGAGCTCCTCCTCCATTGCAACTCTCCAAATTTCACAATTCAAGGCTTCGTTGAAGTCTACAGGTTCATGTACTGCAACATTACATCGAGTGTAAATATCATTGAGTGTTCTAGTGCCTTTATAGCAACATCTTCATCAGAATCTTCACTCATGAAATTCTGTTTTTCTTCCACAACTTTATCATTTTCAACTTGAGAAGTGGATGCAACAGAGTTTCTTTTCCAATCCCATACAACAACTTCATCAAATTTTACGCTCCTACTCACATAAACTTGATTTGTGAGAGGATTTAAAATTCTGTACCCTTTAGAGACACTATTATAGCCAACAAAAATTCTAGGCTCAGCACGTTGATCAAGTTTATCCCTTTTAGCTTTTGGCATATAGGAATAACATAAATAGCCAAAGACTTTGAGATGAGCTGCAGATGGCCTTGCTCCAAACCAGGCTTCAAAAGGAGTCTTACCTTCAACAGCCTTAGTTGGAAGCCTATTTTACGAGTAGACAATAGTGTTGATTGCTTCAACCTATATAATTTACGCAATTTCTTCTCCAGCACCAAACATCGAGCCATCATAATGGTTCTGTTCTTCCTTTCATAGACACCATTTTGCTAAGGTGTATAGGTGGTTGTTAGTTGATGATGAATTCTAGTAGCTTGATGAAGGCCTTTGATGTGTATTAAGTGCCATTATCAGACTTTAAGGTCTTGATTGAAAAGGCACACTGATTTTCAGCTGCTGCTTTGAACTTTGCAAAAATTCCGAGCACCTTACTTTTTTGCTTCAAAAAATAAACCCAACAATATCTTGAGAAATCATCTATGAACAAGAGGAAATACCTACTGGAGTTGATTATGGCAACACTCATTAGGCCACATAAATCAGAATGCACCAGTTGATTTTTTTGTTGTTGTTCTTGAAGCTTGATTCACAGGAAAAGGAGACTTCCTCAACTTTCCCAATTGACAAGTTCCACACACACCAGTGAAATCATTTATAGAATTTAAGTAATTTACAAGTTCAAGTTCCTGCAGCTGCTTCAGTGAAGTGAAATTGGTGTGTCCAAATCTTTTATGACATAGACAAGTATTGTCTTCGACACTTACATGTACACTAGCAACAACATTAGACCATTCAATGGGAGAATTTCTCCTTTTTATTTCAATAGACAGGATTTCAGCTCCAAATGAATCTCGAATAGAGCAGATTCTATTTTCAAATTACAGCTTATAGTCTTTCTTAAGCATTTGGCCAACATTTAACAAGTTCATGTCAATCTCAAGTGCATATAGAACATCTGCAATATTTTTCAATCCAGAAGGAGTTTGGACAAGAATTGTGTCTTTCCTTTTAGCATTCAACAATTTGCCATCTCTAAGCTTTACTTTGCAAGTAAAATTTCGATCCATGTTTTTGAAAATGGTATGGTCAGCTATCATGTGATTTGTGCAGCCACTGTCAACAAGCCAAATTCTAGAATTTTGATTAGCTACACACATTTCTTCAACTACAACAAACATCTCTTCTTCGTGCTCTTTTACACTTTCAGTAACTTGAATAAACTGAGCTTGAACTTGCTTCTTTTGGATTAACTAGTAGACCTTTTCAATATGGCCAAACTGTTTGCAAGCTTTGCATTGAACATTTGGCCTAAACTAACAAAAATCTTCTGAATGATTTGTCTTTTAACAGTGAGGATAGGGAGGAAATTTATTTTTTCTAAACTTCCCTTTATTGTTCTGTTCAAACTTCTCCTTACCTTTTCTGCCATAAGAAAATCTCTTGGGGCCACTTAGCTTGAATTTTTGAGCAGCTTCATATTCTCTTTCACTTGAACCCTCATCCTCACAAAATGTTTTTCTTTGTTTCATAGCTTGCACTGCATTTGCAAGTTCTGTGACTGTGATCTTCTCCATGTCCCAATTGTCTTCCAAAGAGGAAATTTTAGATTCAAACCTCTTTAGAAGTGTCACCATGACCTTCTCCATGATTCTTTTCTCTTTAAGTTATTCCCCTAGCAACCTTATCTCATTTATAGTTTTCATAATTCTATCAACATAATCTTTAATTTTGTCTGACTCCTTTATATGGTGCATTTCAAACTCTTTCATTAAATTGAGTATGTGCAGCTTCCTTGTTTTGTCATTATCTTAGAACTTTTACTTCAATCATTTCCAAGCATCTTTGGCAGATTCATAAGCCATAATCCTGGTGAAAATCACATCATCCACAGTAGAGTGAATGCATAAAAGTGCACGAAATTTCTTGGCAGATTCCTAAGCATGATGTTTGAGTTAGTTTACTGTGGGATTGTTGGGAAGAGAATTCACTTCCTTAGCATCAACATAATCCCAAAGATCAAATGATCTCAGTTATGTCTTCATCTTCACAGCAATTTTGCTAGTTTTGGCCATTAAAGACCAATGGTGTAGTGTTTGAAGGTATGGAAGTCATTGGTTAAGATTTTTGAAAAAGCTAATGTGAGTGAGTGAGGTTAAGTGTTTATGGTTGTTTTCTTTTGAATCACAGGTCCCTAACAAGATCAGGATTGCTCTGATACCATATAAAGAGAATGGAAAGAACTTGAGTACTGTAAAGAGCTTTTAATTCAAGAATGAGAATTGGAATAAATGAAAACTGTGTTTTCCTTCCATTGCATTCAGAACATATATCTCAACCATGTTAAGATACACCATACTGGAATTCAAAAGAACAATGATTACAGAAGTGGGCAGACATGGTCTACACTGTCATTACAACTAATACAAGTAAAGTACACCTAATACAAGATAAGCTAACCACTCAATTACAATTGAACTTAAACTTTACAATAACACTAAATCAAGGTACATTCCAACACCTTCTAAGCTCGACCGATGTAAACGCCCCACAAGAAGTAAAGAAGTTTAGGAATATGGACATTTAAAAAAAAAGAAAAACAGAAAATCTCAAAAAGAACAAAATGAAGATAAATCAGTAATGGAATATTTTGGATGCTACACTTAACAAGTAAACACTACGAAAATTGCTTATTAGGCTCCTTTCTTTACGATATGATCAAAGGCAATAATAATTCTAGAAAAAGAGAAAATAAGAAAATGCAAGAACTATATTGTAATAGCTTCATTTTCCAAACAAGTTCAGGCTAATGAATTTCAAAGCCCCATGACACAGGAAAACACAATTGTAGTATTTGGTATCATCATCATCATCTCCTCAAATAGAGACATTGGATGAATTTAATAACTAAAAGCTCAAACAAAAAACAAAGTATCATGAAGTTACTAAAATCAGCAACAATAACCCGGTTCATCAAGTGAATTCAGAATTCCATTCCTTTTATAAGCCTTCTCTTCCAAACCAAAAGTTTCATTAGTATTTCTCAAGTTTGACGTAAACGATAGCTTCTCAAAATCCTTCATATGTAAAGAATCCTCAGACACAACATGCAAAATGTTAGATCCCATTTCCGGAACCCAACTCTTACTTTGATACCATATCTATTGGATCCCATTTCTAGAACCCAACTCTTGCTTTGATACCATAAAATGTTAGACCCCAATTTCGAAGCCCAACATTTGGAGTTATAAAGCATGAGCAAAATATCCTATAGGGTTATTTCAAGGAACCCTCTTTAGTCACCATCCCACATGAGTGGCTAGCCCATACTAGGATAAACATCAAAGCAACTCCCTTTTCCTACTTTTGAATAGCTTTTGGGAAACCCTAAAACGAAATTTTAAACAAACTTATCTAGAACCTTTGAGGATCTATATCTCTAGTTTAATTAGAGACAAAAGTCATCTCATTTGGAGATCCCATAACAAGGTTATCGCTAAAAAAAAGACAAACAGGATTTTGACCTCAATCATTTTGCACCTATCTTGGGGCAATTAGCATAATTGTCATTTGGGATATCAGATTAATACCATCTTGAAAGAATACTTCGAGATCTACAATTTCCATGAAGACCTCGAAGGCGGATTCTATCGTCTAAAGGGTCAAAAATGGAGCAGACAATAGCATCAGATGAATAGTGTACAAAAGGAGAATTATTGGTCACCTAGGCAGAAAGCAGATGAAGCAAAAAGGCAGATGAAGCGAAAAGATAGACAAAGCAAAAATAGACAAAACGGAAAGACAGATAAAGTAAAAAGATAGACAAAGCAGGAAACAGATGAAGTAGAAAGACGGATGAAGCAGGAAACAGACGAAGTGGAAAGACAGATGAAGTGGAGTCAACTTAAAACGAAACAAAGTCAACTTAAGACGATGCAACTCTTAAAACGAAGCAAAGTAAACTTAAGACGATGCAATTCTTAAGACAAAGCAGAGTAAACTTAAGACGATGCAACTTTTAAGATGAAGTGGAGTCAACTTAAGACGAAGCAGAGTCAACTTAAGATGATGCAACTCTTAAGACGAAACAGAGTCAACTTAAGACGAAGCAAAGTCAACTTAAGACGATACAACTTTTAAGACGAAGCAGAGTTAACTTAAGACGAAGCAAAGTCAACTTAAGACGATGCAACTCTTAAGATGAAGCGTCTTTACAGACGATACAGACGATATAATATCATCACAGATGATATGACATCATCATAGACGATACTTCTTTATAGATGATACGTCTTTGCAGACGATGCATCTTTACAGATAATACATCCGTACAGACATAATGATGTCATCATAGACGATATGACATCATCACAGACGATACGTCTTCACAGACGATACCTCTTTACAGACGATGCATTTTTACAGACGATACATCCCTATAGACGTAATGACATCATCACAGACGATACCTCTTTATAGACGATGCATCCCTACAGACGCAATGACGTCATCACAGACAATGTGATGTCTTCACAAATGATACCTCTTTACAGACGATGCATCCCTACAGACATAATGACGTCATCACAGACAATGTGACGTCATCACAGATGATACTTCTTCACAGATGATACCTCTTTACAGACGATGCATCTTTACACTCCTAAGCATCTCCCCTTCTAAGGACCACGACTTTTAACCTAGATGTCTAACAATTCTAGGCTATATATTGTTGGAAACTAAAGGAAAGACCTACAACTTCCTAGAAGGCAAACTTACCGCAATCAGTCTAGATTAATCTAGACCTTCCCTTGAAGTTCGAACACAAACTTTTCTCTTATGAAAACTTAAAAATGCAACGTACAAACTTAAAAGAGAGTCATGATAAAAAATGCAATTATATCCCATTTGCATCAAAAAGAGTCTTACAAAGCTTTAGTGGGTATTTCAAGTCGCAAATACATTAATATCTTAAAATTCCAAAATACAGAAGGTACATAATCCATGATTTGCTCAAGATGCAACTAAAGCCTCTCTTTACAAAATTTGCTTCAAATATAAAATATACAAAAATTGGAGTGATGGCTTGACCCTTGTCTACTCGATATCTTGCTCATCACTTGGATATGGGGGACAAAAAATAGGGGGTGAGCTTAAGCCCACGGGTAATAATTTTATAACAAGAATAAGCAAAACTTTTGAGAACATTTTTCTTGTCATAGAAAAGTTTTCAATGAGTTCGTAAAATGCCTGTTTCTTAGATTTTCAACCAAAAATCCACAAGTTACAAAACATGAATGCATCAAACTTGTTAACATGACATAAGCTCATAAGCACAACAAAATAGCTTGGATAGGTCCAAAAACATGATACACTACACATTTCCACACAATGGTCCTGTGTAGTCGTAAACTTGAGGGAGTCCATAAAGGAGCTCCGTGCTACTAGCGGGCAGGTGGGAGAAGCCTATAACTTGGTCAACGTGCACGTGACATTCTTAAGGGTCTATCACAAACCCATATAACACATATTTCATAACTTGTAAACTTGTTAACCAAAATGACACTTCTTGAAAACTTGCTTTTCATATATTTGATACACATTTTGAGAAAAAAAAATTTCTTGAAAACATGATTCCATAAACATACATCTTTTTAAAAAGAAATCCATTTTCAAAGTTTTTCATCAATCATCAACACACTTCATATACAACCATGTAACACATTCTTACAACATGTATAAAACAATAAATGCACATGAATAAAGTTGTTGAAAATCATTTATTGTCATTTTGTGATAGAAACTTTAATGGCTTATTACTTAATTATAAAAGTGAAACCCACCTTGAATTTCCTTGCTTATAACTTGGTCAAATGTGCTCTCTTCTTGCTCCTCTGGCCTCCCTTGATTTTTTTCAACAATGATACAAATCCCAAAATCAATAGGAATTCCAAATGAGAACCCAAAGAAACATATACATAAAATGGGTCCTAGAATACTTAAATTCATGCTTTTTCTAACCTTCATGAACCAAAACCCTTCCAAAATCCAAAGCATTCAAATGTTCTTACCTTAAACTTTCACCAAATGAAGGGATGTTTAGTTCAAAAGAAAGCTCTTATCTTTCTCTACCTTTTTCCCTTCTTGGACAGCCTCAAAAACATTCTTTAAGACTACAAAAAATCAAAACCTAGCATACTCTCTTCTTTCTCTTCTTTTTTTTCGTGCTTCACTCTTCTCTCTTTTCTCCAATCAAGTTTTTAGCTTCTTCCAACTCAAGCCCACCCTTCGTCTTCTTCTTTTATACCATTAATGATTTCACAATGTCCATTTTTCCCTTCATTTAAAGCCTTATTGTTTCTAAACTTATGTGACTTGCCAAAATTGCCCTTGCAAACTCTTACTACTTTAATACTTCAATTCCGTTAACCTATGTTGTATTATCTTACCCACATTAGCAAGCTCATTAATTTGAACATATTTAAATCTAGCGAGATCCCAAAGTCAATTTAAATCATGCTTAGTTATAAAAAAATTTAGGGGCCATCATTTCTCCCCCTCTTAAAAGAATTTCGCCCTCAAAATTGTTACCTGAGTTATTGAAGAGTTGTGGATACTTTTCCCTCAAGGCTTCCAAGGGCTCCCATGTGGCCACTTCCACGGAATGGTCTCTACACATGACTTTAGGTAGCTTAACTGTCTTGTTTCTGAGGACCTTTTCCTTGGTGTCCAAGATCTCCACTAGAATCTCCTCATAACTCAGATAATCTCTTAACTGAACCTTAGTGGTCTGAATGATGTGGGAGGGATCTGATCTATACCTCCTCAATATGGAAACATGAAAGACATCATGAATCTGTGATAATTCCGGTGGCAGCGCCAATCTATAGGCTAGTGGTCCAACCCTCTCAAGAATCTCATAGGGACCCACATATCTTAGGCTTAACTTACCCTTCTTACCAAATCTTATCCCTCCTTTCCATGGAGATGTCTTAAGGAAAACTTTCTCTCTAAGTTCATACTCCATCTCCTTCTGGGGTGCATCAGTATAGCTTTTCATTCTATCCTGGGCCGCTTTAAGTCTTTGCTTAACTATTTTGACCTTGTCAACTGTCATCTAAACCAACTCTGGTCCTATTAGTTTCCTTTCTCCTTCTTCATGCCAGCATATCGGAGTTCTACATCACCTTCCATACAGTGCTTCATACGAATCCATCTGAATGCTCGAATGGTACGAACTATTATAAGCAAATTTGACCAATGGAAAATGCTCATGCCAAACCCCATTGAAATCCATCACACATGCCCTAAGCATTCCATCAAGTGTCTGAATGGTCCTTTCAGATTGACCATCTACCTGGGGTTGATAAGCTCTGCTAAAATTCAACTTGGTCCCCAGAGTCTCTTGTAAGCTTTCCTAGAATCTCAAAGTGAATCTAGGATCCCTGTCAGAAACTATAGAATCTGGAATCCCATGTATTCTTATTATCTCATCAATATACTTCTTTGCTAGCACATGCAAAGAATCAGTCTGTTTGATTGCCAAAAAATGGGCTGACTTCGTCAATCGATCAATAATAACCCATATAGCATTATGTTTCCTACTGGTCTTAGGCAAACACATCAAAAACTCCATGGTCACTCTTTGCCACTTCCACTCAAGAATGGACAATGGCATTAACTTGCCTAAAGGTGCCTAGTGTTCAGCTTTGACTTGCTGACACAGTAGACACTTATTCGCATACTCTGCTACGTCCCTTTTCTTTCCTTTCCATCAGAAATGCTCTCTCAGGTCTCTGTACATCCTGATGCTACCTGGGTGTATAGCATAAGACGCATTGTGTGCCTCATTCAGTATCTCATCATTTACTTCCTTGACATTAAGGATATAAAGTCTATTCCATACAACCATAAGTCCATCATCCCTCACTACCACTTCAGATTTCTTGCCATCCTAGATTTCTTCTCGAAGTTTAATCAATTTTACATCCTGTGCTTGTAACTCTTTAACTCTTTCCCTAAGCATCGATCTCACTTTGAAATTTGCAATATTACAATCTGGCTCCCCCTGTTTAAAGCTTATTCTAAGCTTAGCCATCTCTTCCAATAACGGTAGATAAACTGTCTGAATATGGGCTATTGATGACTTCCTACTTAAAGCATCTGCCACTAAATTTGCCTTTCATGCATGGTACTCAATCAACAGGTTATAATCCTTAAGCAACCCTAACCACCTTCTTTGTCTCAAATTTAATTCCTTCTAGCTCAACAAATACTTAAGACTTTTATGATCAGTAAAAATCTTCGTTTGAACTCCATATAGATAGTGTCTCCAAATATTCAAGGCAAAAATTACTATTGCCAATTCCAAATCATGGGTCAGATAATTTAACTCATAAGATTTCAGTTACCGTGAAGCATAAGCTATCACCCTGTCTCCATGCATCAATACACAACCCAGACCCTTTCTTGAGGCATCACTGTACACTGTATAACCCTCATTTCCAGTCGGCAAAATAAAAAATGGAGCACTTGTCAATCTGCGCTTGAGCTGCTCAAAGTTTTTCTGACATTCCTCACTCCAGGTAAATTTCTGATTCTTCCTCAATAACTTTGTCATCGGAGCTGCTATCATAGAGAATCCCTCAATGAATCTCCTATAATATCTTGCCAAACCTAGAAAACTTCTCACCTCTGTTACTGTCTTGGGTGCATGCCAACTTACCACATCTTCAACCTTCCTCAGATCAACATGTACCCCATCTTTTGAAATCACATGCCCAAGGAATATCACCTCGTGAAGCCAAAACTCAAACTTGCTAAACTTAGCATAAAGTTCCCTCTTCCTCAATGTCTGCAACACAATCCTAAGATGTTCCTAATATTCCCCTTCATTCTTTGAATACACCAGAATGTCATCGATAAATACTATAACAAACTGATCTAGATATTCCTTGAAGACCCTATTCATAAGGTCCATAAAAGTAACTAGAGTATTGGTCAGCCCGAAAGGCATAACTAGAAACTCATAATGCCCATACCATGCTCTGAAGGCTATCTTGTTTACATTAGACTCCCTGATTCTGAACTGATGATAGCCTAACTTAAGATCAGTTTTGGAGAAGACCCTTACTCCCTCCAGCTGGTCAAACAGATCATCAATCCGGGGCAGAGGATACTTGTTCTTAATAGTCACCTTATTGAGTCTCCGATAATCAAT
>JAOQMP010012205.1:0-13069 GCA_027563575.1 Erythroxylum pedicellare
TATTTTCTTTTTATTTCTCTCATTCTTTTTATGACAGTCATTATCATAATGTCATATTTGCTGACATATATATATATATATATATATATATATATATATATAGCGTCAACATAAACAGAGCATTTACAGATCCATTTCTTGCAAGCATTAATCTCATACCCAATTTTGTTGATCTTTTAACTTCAAAAATCATTTCTATAACCTTTTATAATATTTTGATCATCAAATCTGAAAAATCAACATGTATGGCACACTCAAAATCTTCTCACTTATTTTCCAGCAAATATGAATATCACTGTTCTTAACTATTTTACAGTGAACTCATGATGCATGCTTCAGTTCATATAAAAATACATAATCATAACAAGCTTACTTGTTTAGAGCTCTAACATCTGCGAAAAATCTCGTAACCCTAATCCCTCATGCAACCACATAAGTCATCTTGAAAGTTGACCAGGGGGTTCTGTCTTTCTTGGGAGAGAAGAAAGAAATAGCAAAGTATAAGTGGTAGTAGATAGGAGAAACCAAGATTTTCTCTGTTGGGGATTGGATGAGAAACTTTGGGTTTAAGAAAAACTAGAGAAAGAAACTTCGAGAGAGAAATGAAGACAAATACAGTAACTTGTCTTTCAAGGTTACTAAAACTTAACTTTAAATCTTGGACACCTGTCCATGTCTTAGCCTCTTATCCACTCCCCCATATTAAAACTCACTTAAGTATAATTTATATTTAAGTTTATAACTTAATAAAACCACTGAAAGTACAAGTCATAACTCCTTGAATTATTATCATATTTTTCCATAAAAACATCATTTCGGGTCAACTTTTCATGTCCTTTCTGCCTGATATTGAAGTCATTTTGTAACACTTTCTTCTAGAAACATGTTTCCCTATGTCTTATGTTTCCATTGACCAAAATCATTCAATTTGGTTCAGTTATTTGAAAGATATACTTCAAATATTTTCGAACTGCTCTTGTCCAAAATGGTATACTATACACAACTTCCATCCAGAATTTAAACATCTTAGAGACTGAATCACTATTCGACTTCTGTAGATGATCTGTATTCCTATGTCTCTAGTTTACTTCAAATAAAAAATCATCTCATTTGGATGTCTAGAGAAAAAGTTATGGTCGAAAGAAGTAAGACGGCTCAGTTTGCATGAGAGTAAACTATTAAGGAGCACTGTAGCATAAAAAGACAATTAAACATCACTCTTGTAATTAACTCACGAGCGTGAGAGTGAAAAATCACCCCGGTGTAGGAGTCCTGCCCATGAGAATAAATCATGGGTGTGAGAATAATTCACGAGGGTGAGAGATAACAGGACACTAAACTGTTTAACTGCACACTCACTCCACCCGTCCCATGTTTTCCACTAAATCTACCTCAATTTATTTCAGATAGCTTTGATTTTTTGTGGAGAGGTAGATTAATGTCTTACGAGTCCAATGATTTAAGAACCAAGCCATTTGGATGTCAAAAGAAGGAGTTATGATCAAAAGAAGCAAGACTATTCAATATAGGGAGAAACCTCAAATGCATGATCGTGTTTAAGCATGACAGTGCAATTTGCCCTTCGTCTCTAAAGTCACTGTCATGCTTATGCACGATGGTGCATCTTTACTAAACTCAAAAGTCAGCACAGCGGTGCATTTTCCTTTTAATCACAAAAGTCATCGTTGTGCATCTTCTTCTTCTTTTTCTCTGCATATCTACTTCAAACCACCATAACTTTTGATTTAGAACTCCAAAAGTTGCAAACTTGATATCAATAGAAAGCTACAAGAAAGATCTACAACTTCATGAAGACAATTTTGTCAAAATCTATCTAGATCAATACTAACTTCTCTAACTTCCCTTTTTCATTCATTGTGCTTCTCCTTCCTCTAATCTTCATTTTGTTTCTTTTCCAACTTAAATTCTTCTAACTTATTAATAATGCATTTCTTTACTCCATACACTTTTTAAACAAAATGGAATCAAACTTATACTCTAAAGCTTAAGAATTCGAAACTCATATTTATAACCTCTGTCTACTGTAATTTTCCACTTCTTTATTCTCATTCCAATCCTCTTCAATCAACATATAGAACACTTAAACACATTCTTCTAGCTTCATTTCATTATACACTTTACATTTAAATACTTAACACTACATCACTTATTCAAATTCACCTCTGTTAACACTTCATATATTTTTCATGCATGAACAGTACATCAACCATGTATGTAATCTTCTAAACCGTAACAAAGATAAATATTTCTTCATCAACTTACGTAAATTTTTATATATCACAATCTAGAATCCATTCAATACAGTTGTAAACAATTCCTAATTCTCAAATCCACCATCTAAATTATTCATCATTGAAACTACAATTCTCAACAATATCACATTACAATTCAATTATACCCGGAATGTCAATGAATGCATGTATAATTATTTTCATGTGTGCAAAAATTCAAATTCACATGTATGTATGCTAACATTATGCCTGAGCATGAAATGCAATTTTTTCTAACTCTCTCGTTGCTATTTTCTCTATTACAGAAATCTTGGGTTCTAATCCTTAATATGGGGACGGGATGTTATACTAAGTTTTTGCAAACAATAGAAAATTATATTACACATGTCAATGTCATAAAAATCATTTAAAAATTGACTAATTGTGCAACTGGTTGTGAAATCGAAAGACCACATATGTGTTCAATCATCATTCATACTAAAATTGAGTACCACTTGTCATAGTTTATACAAATTTGTTATGTATAGTACATATCACATATGTTATAAAATATCAATCATATGTGTTTATAAATGAGCATACTATATCCAGTTTTTTACAATATATTTTATATTACATAAGTTGTTTGTCCATACATAGATTGACTATAAGTATCGAATCCTAAATGGAATAGGGTTAATGACTTCACGAAACTCGTTATGAAATATTTCTAGCTATTTCTAGAATAAAAAATAACAGCATATACACATCCTAAGGCTTGGTCTATATAACCTGAAAGCGTCAGCTTATATATCCATTTTGTTTTTTTGTGTTAGCCCATCTAATTGTGTAACCCTACAAATGTCTTAATAATGTCCTATCGTCTGCTTCAACCTTAAGCAACGACCTTGAGGAGGAACCTTCACAGGCAGCAAGCTATCAGGCAATAGCAGTGGTGGTCCAACTCATATTCCTAGACGATAGCAACAATGACAGATGGTGGCGCTTGTAATTAGAGTCACAACAGGAGCACTATGTCGTTGGAGAGGCGTGTCATCTTCACCAATCAGTACCTGGGACACCGTTCACCGGTGTTTTTGCATCGAAGGAGAAATTCACTATTACCAGCCAACACCATTTCAACAAATATCAAAAGCAAAGAGACCACCAATATACTATATAGGTTGATTGACTCGCATCTCCACCAGAATTTGAATAATTTATGGCTAACCTATGACCTATTCATAGAAGATGTGTATAGTCTAAAAATACTCAATTATCTTTTCTTATTCACCTGATCTTTCCCTTTCATTCATCTAATCTTTCATTTCAGTCAAATTCTTCACATCAACCCCTTTGTATTATTTTCTGAAAATCTGCCCAGATTTTTAATCTAGAACATCCAAAATAAGAAAAATCATATCTTTTTTCTGATTATCATTTCGACAAAAATTTTTCATCAAAGTTGTAGTTCACTTCTTGAACTTCAATTTAGCCTCAAGAAATACCCAAAAATACTCAGTCGTTTGCCCAGAAATGTACTTTGAAATCTTCTAGTCTGCAGCCACGATTTCCAGAACATAATTGAATTAAAAAATTCATAACTTTTCACCCGTTAATCCGATTAACAAACTTCCTTCACCAAAGTTGTAGCCCACATCCTATTCTACAATTTTGCTTCAAGAATCACTTCCAAATTCCAAGTCATTTGTCCTGAATTCACCTTACATTCTGCCTGTTCGTTTATTCTTGGGAAAGTCCAATTTTTACAAAACTTCAATCATCATCCCTAAACACCATAACCTTCACTTCCAGACACCTTAGACCACCACACGCCATCACAAATTAAGTGGGTAAACTATGGAAAGAACCCTAGAAGCCTCAATAACTATTTAATAACATAAAACACTCAAAAAGAGGACCACCATCTTCCAAAGTGAGGGAGTAAGAAGAGTAATATAGAAATTCCATAATTCAAGTTTGAGTTCAAATCAAGTTCTTTCTTTCTTTCCTTTGTTTATTTCATTAAAATTGATGTGTAACTTGGATTTGAATATGTTATTTACGTTTATGATGCTCTAATTATCAAATTTGGATATGTTCTTAAGTTGTTTTGTGACTTGATTGTTGTTGATTTCAATTCAATTTTTTAGTGTTATGATGTTTGGTATGCTAATACATCGATAATAAAGCTAGAGAGTGAATCGAAAGTAATTCAATTAGGTTGCATAATGAGAGTGACCTAATGAGTCTGCCAAATATCAAATTCGTAATCGTAAGAAGATAGATCTTGTGTGAAAACTCGATTATTTGATAAATCATTTAAGAACTAGTTGAAAACATTGGGTAGATTTTGTGAATTGAGAGGTTGCAAAATATAGAATTTGGTAATCAATTAAGATTACTTGATTAGGTCTTGAGAAAGAGTAGTAAATCCTTTAGAATATTGATGAGTTATAAAATAAAATAAAACGCATTTGGACCCCGACTACAAGTATACTGGTTATTGTAGTACGGTTATCGTTCTTACAAGGATTTATGTGAAGCACCATTATCGATTCTTTCCAGATTGTTTAAGTTAATAATAAAAAGATTTAGAAATTAAAAGTTATATAAAAAATAAGCAATTACAATTAAACTTTCCATACAAAACTAATTCTTCAAGAAAATAAATTGATTTAACGAAATCACAAGATTAAACATCTAAAAAATTGTTATCAACTCTTGCTAAGGTATATCTGAATCCTAATATTCTGCTACCCCAAGTTTCTTAAGAAGTAATTCCTCTCTCTGAAGTTTGAATTACCTACTCTATTTTATCAACATGCAAATTTCTCAATTCAGATATAAATAAAACAAAGATGAACTGCATAACCTTTAAGGAATAAAACATAGACACTAATCTCTTAGCATGTAAGTTATATTTATATTGTTTTAAAGAAGAACTCAACTCTCATTAAGATCAACCAAAAACTATTCATAAGAACTTCAAACCATACATAGTAGAAGTTCAGAAAACAAGATTCACCCTAGAGGGTGAAACAATCTTTGAAATAAAGAAACTAGAAAACACTTATAATAAGCACACGAAAAATAAACTAAAAAATGAAAACGCAGAGCTCCCACTTCCTCTTTGTTGTTTTTGCTTCTTCTTCCTTTCTTTTTTCTTTGTAACCCTCTCTTCGTATCCTTTTTTATTTGTTGGCGCTCCTTTTATATTAACTTGACGAGTTCTCTCATGAATGTCCAACTCCACTGAATTTTAACAGCTCCCCCCACGTTCTCGAAGTTTGAGGACTTCTTTTAACTGTTCAACATTTATTTAAATATGTGAGGAAACGTCAAAATTGCCCCTAAAGTTGAGTATTGCAATCGCACCTATATGTGAATAGCCTATCTCCTGGTCAAAAGTCCTGAGTGTGATCGCACCTTACTAACTCGCGATCGCACCCGAAGCTACCTCCAGAAGACCTATTGATGTCGCGATTGCACTGCAGTGACTCGCGATCGCACCTTGGTTACTCTAACACCATTCTCCCTCGTGGTCGCACCAGATACGTTTTTCCTTGTTTCTTTCACCAACTTTTATCATCTTGCTCCCCTGTTCCTTCACACTTAACAAAACATCAAAATTGCCTAAAAACTAAACTAAACTACTAAACCAAGAATGAAAAGTACGACAAACATAACTAAAATCATTAACACTCAACAAGTAGATAAACTCACATCAATACTCACCACTATACTTGTGCTTGTCCACAAGCACACAAAATGACAAAAGAAAATAAAACACAAGCAATGACTCAAATAGCTTGATACCAAATAATCTTTTACCAATCTTGACATGATTGTTAACCTCCTACAACCCCTTAATTACCAAAAATGCAAAAAATGTCCCTCAAATAAAATTGTGAATGGTATGCATATAAGAGCAGTAAATAGCACCAATAACTTCATTATTACAAAAATTCTCCCTTAAACATGTTTGTATTGTTATTAACTGATTGTTAAAACTATGCAATAAGGATGAAGAGACTTTATTTCTAGCATAACTTAATGAACCTTGCTTGAGATGAAAAGTTTTTCAATTAAATGCAAATGAGGATCATATTCACATACATAAACCTACTTCATTTTCATCATCAAGTGGCTACTAGCACTGCTCATGTGTCCAAGGCTAGTTTCGGCACCCTCGGCACAATGGAGCAAAAATTTGGAGGTTTTTTATTTTATTTTATTTACTCCTTATCATTTATGTAAATTTTCCTTATCCTCTAATCAAAACTTCAAGTAAATAACAATAGTAATAATTATTAAGCAAAGAACTTAATACAAATAATTTTGCTAAAAGTACCAAAACCGTTCCCGTATGCGCACTATTCTCAAATGATCATTAGTAGCATTTTCTAAATTTTTAATGAATAAAAGGGCATGTATGAAGTTAACAATCTGTCATGCTAAGTTTAAGATTCCTGATCTGTTACTACTTAAATCATTAACACAACAAAAAATAATAAAACAAGAAATATCACAAACACACCACCAATGGAAAAATAACATTTACTAAAGCTTTTAAGGAATAGGAGAACCTGGTGGTGAAGGTGTAGGTGATGGCACCTCCACATTCGACGCAACGAATAATTTCTTCAATTTCTTTGCTTGATGCTGCTATTGCTTTTGAATATCTGCCATTGTTCTTTCAATTGCAGTTAACCTGTTGCTATTTATGGTGGTAGCATCTTCCCAACGTTTGAGCACCTCTGAAATTGTAGCATCATCAGCAATAGGAATTGTAGATTGTGCTTCTTGTTGTTATAAGTCCCTGCTTTCTTCTTCTTCTTTTCTAGAGGATGACTCCCTTGTTCCTCGATGATTGACAGCTGCTCTCTCATAATAAGGCCACAAACTACATCCTATAAAGCTTATCAGGCTATAAACATGCAAGTACCTTTGGTTGAAAACTTCTATCGGAATGCATTTCATTATCATGAGGTCGAGACCCACTGTCATGCCATTTGTGCAAATCCCTTCAATAGGTAGAAGGAGTTACAATATGGTGTTGTTAGAAGCACACTACAAATCGTATAACTCCTGACTTGATACCTTGTTACTCTCCACCCTACTAAAAATTGATACCCCCATGAATTTGTGAAGAAGAATCAACGAGGCATCCCGAATGAGCAGATTTGGGACATTATGAACTGAATATACTGATGACTCCATAATTGTTCTTTATAAATTCCCCGAGGAAAATTTGCTAGTTGGTTTAATCAAACCCAATTGTGGTAGTCCAAATAAATTTTCCAACATTGAAGCATCCATCTCCCACTCTTGTCCGCACAACCTAAACTTCAATTTTGTGAACTTAGTCCCTTCCACCACCAATGTGGTATGACATTCATGTACCGACTCTTCATAAATCTCCCATTCGTCTATAATCAAATTCAACTATCCCAATCGCTAGGCCATAGCTAGAAGATTATCTTTCAAACATAGCTGCGTCACCATCTCCCAATCAAAGTACCTTGGAACAATAATTCTTTTCACTTTCACCTTTTGATACTTTTTTCCTTCCTCATGCGAGAAGATTAGAAAAGGTGCAGAATATTGCGCAGAGTGATTTGACATCAACTGTCTAACAACCTTACTCTTCGCTTTAGACTTTGATGCTACCATCTTTCTTCTCGACATTCTCTTTAATTGTTGATTTGGTTGAAGGATATTTTGAAGTGATGGTTTTCTCATTCTTCTTCATTGTTCTCTCAATTCACAACAAAAATTTTGGAGGCTACGGTTTAAATACTAGAATAACACAAGAAAACTCTGCAAAACAATGTTTAAATAGGTAAAGGAGATGTGAAGGTAGTTGAAGACTCATAAATTTAGGTCAAGAACTGAGAAAGAATTTGAATTTTAAATGTTACCTAGCGTAGTGCGATTGCACCAGATAGCTTGCAATCACACCCAAGCTGCACCTTCAATATAGTGCCACGGTCATGATCCCACCTTAAAAATTCACAATTGCACCCGAATTGTATTCACAAATCATTCCTCGGTCGTGATTGCACTTTTAAGAGTCGCAAGCTCACTCTGCTTTTCCTACAACATAGTGCGATCGCATGCTACACTTGCCATCGCACTAAAAACTCACTATTGCACCCGAATTGTATTCACAAATCATTTCTCGGTCGTGATTGCACTTTTAAGAGTCACAAGCTCACTCTGCTTTTCCTACAACATAGTACGATCGCATGCTACACTTGTGATCGCACCATACTTATTTTCCATAAACAACTTCTTAAACAAACAAATAAACAAACTTTTCAAATTAAACCTACATACATACATGCTAATTTTAAGGTCTTTTAGCATGAACAAAACCTTTCTTTCAAGGGTTAAACTGAAAATCCATTACCTCCTTAGGTCAATGGATAAGACATCCAAGATAAAGCTTACATCTTTGGCCATTCTCCTTGAACTTCTCACTGCGTGTATTGTCAAGTTCCAAAGCCCCATTCTTATAAACGGTGGTGATTTTGAAAGGGCCACTCCACCTTGAATGTAGCTTTATTAGAAATAACCTTAATCGAGAGTTATATAGCAATATAAAATCACCTTCCTTGAAGTGCTTATCTTTGATGTGCTTATCGTGCCATTTCTTGGTTCACTCTTTGAATAACTTGGCATTATTATAGACTATGAAACATAATTCCTCAAACTTTTAAAACTGCAGCAATCTTTTGGTCCCTGCCAACTTGCTCTCCATGTTAAGCGTTTTGATAGCCCAGTACGCTTTGTGTTCTAGTTCCACAGGAAATGACATGCCTTACCATAAACAAGTTTGTATGGAGTTGTTATAATAGGTGTCTTAAAAGCTATTCAATATGCCCACAATGCATTGTTAAGCTTCATAGCCCAATCTTTCCTTACTTTGTTCATCGTTTTCTCCAAAATCCTTTTTAGCTCTCTATTGACAACTTCCACTTGCCCACTTGTTTATGAATGATAGGGTGTGGCCACCCTATATTGCACACCATATCGTTTAAGTAGAAGTTTGAGCCTTGAATTAAAGAAATGAGAACCACCATCACTGATTATTACACATGGAATTCCAAAGTGCACAAACAACCCTTTCAAGAACTTTGTTACCGCCCTTCCATCATTACTTAAGCTAGCCCTGGCTTCCGCCCATTGGAGACATAATCTATGCCCATTAATATGTATTTGTTTCCAGAAGATGCAAAAAATGGTCCCATGAAATCGATTCCCCATACATTGAATATCTTAACCTCCAATAGACTTGATTGTGGCATCTCATCTCTTTTTAAGATGTTTCTCGTTCATTGACATCTATCACATCTTTGCTCAACGTTGGCTAGTAAAATCTACATTCCAAGATTCTACTCACAATTCTATTGCCCCCATAATGCCCTGCATAAATTGAATCATGACAATGAGTTAGCACATAGAGCATCTCACTTTTCGGAACACATCTCCGAATTAATCCATCATCACATATTCTAAATAAATATGGTTCTTCGCAATGGTAATGCTTAATGTATACAAAGAATTTCTTCCGTTGTTGATAAGACAACTCGGAAGGAATGATATTGCTCACCACATAATTTACTATGTCGGCATACTATGGAGTTTCCAACTGCTGAATAAGAAAAATATGCTCATCTAGAAATTCTTCTCGAATTGACTGATCATCTGTATTATTCTCTTATTCGAGTTGAGATAAGTGATTTGCCACCATATTTTAAACTCCCTTTTTATCCTTAATTTCAATGTTGAATTCTTGCAATAACAACACCCAACAAATTGGTCTTGGCTTTGCGTCTTTCTTATTAAACAAATACCTCAATGTTGCATAATCTAAAAAGATTATTGTTTTTGTTCCAAAGAGGTATGATCTAAATTTCTCGCATGCAAAAACCACTGCCAAAAGCTCCTTCTTAGTTGTTGTGTAGTTCAATTGGGCTCCCGGTAATGTTTTGCTTGCATAATAGACCGCATGCAGTTTCCTATCCTTCTACTGCCATAGTACACATGATCGCTTGCATCACACATTGCCTTGAATGGTAATGACCAATCGGGTGCTGCTAACACTGGTGTTATCGTAAGAGCTACCTTAAGTTTCTCAAAAGCCTATACACACTCAACATTAAAATCAAATGGCGCATCTTTCACAAGTAAATTAGTTAAAGGTTGAGCAATTATGGAAAAATCTTGAATAAATCTTCTGTAAAATCAGGCATGTCCCAAGAATGAACGAACTCCTTTTACATTCGTAGGAGGTGGTAACTTTGCTATCACTTCTATCTTAGCCCTGTCAACTTCAATTCCCCTGCTGGAAATTTTATGCCCGAGCATTATGCCCTTATTTACTATAAAATAAAATTTCTCCCAGTTGAGAACTAAATATGATTCTTCACATCGTGCAAGAACCTTCCCTAAATTCTGCAAACATGCATAAAACAAATCACTGAAAATTGAAAAATCATCTATAATATTTACATAAAATCCTTCGCTAAATTAGCAAAAATTATTGTCATACACCACTGAAACGTTGCTGGAGTGTTACACAAACCAAAAGGCATTCTTTTATATGCAAATATTCCATAAGGGCATGTGAACGTGGTCTTCTCTTGATCTCGAGGATAGATAAAAATTTGATTATAACCCAAATATCAATCCAAGAAAAAATAAAAGCATGACCTAATACTTTCTCCACCATTTGATGAACAAATGGTAACGGGAAATGATCTTTTCGCGTAGCAGAGTTTAGCATCCTGAAATCAATGCACATTCTCCACCCCGTTACTATCCTTAGAGGAATAACCTCACCTTCCTCATTTCTAACGACGGTTATACCTCCCTTTTTCGGCACACACTGAATTGGACTTATCTACTCACTATTCAAAATAGGATAGATAATGCCCGCATATAGTAATTTGATGAACTCTTTCTTTACGACTTCCTTCATGTTTGGATTTAATCGCCTTTGTCATTCCCTCACAGACCTGCTTCCTTCCTCCAAGTAAATTCTATGCATCACTACGTCAGGGCTAATTCCTCTTATATTAGAAATTTGCCACCCCACAGCTTTAACATGCTTCCTTACCAACTCCACCAACCATTGTTCTTACTCATTTGTCAAATTATTGGAAATAATAGTAAGTAGGGTTTCCACTTCCCCTAGAAATGTATACCTCAAATGACTTAACAATGGTTTCAACTCTAGAACTGGTGGATGCACAATGGGTGGTGGAGCTGGATTTGTTTCTCGTAGCAACTTCTTTATGCTTTCTTGTTCACCCTTGCTTTCACCAATAACCTTTATATCCGGATCAAAAGAAACTTCTTTCTCCTTGCTTTCCTCCATACTCAACACACATTCATCCACAACATCAACCTTCATACAAACCTCATTATCCATTGGGTGCTTCATGGCCGAGCTCATACAAAACTCAACTTGCTCCTCACCAATGCGAAATATAAGTTTCCCTTTATAGACATCTACTGAAACTTTCCCGTGTAGAGGAATGGATGGCCTAAAATCAATGGACATTTTAAGTCAGCTTTAAAATCCAACACAATAAAATCCACTAGAATGATAAACTTGTCCACTTTTATGAGCACATCTTCCAAAATCCCAAACTGCCTCTTGATTGATTGATCTGCTAGTTGTAACACTATAGATATTGGTTCAACCTCAGTAACCGCAGAGATTACCTTAAGCATGTAATCCTGCACCGGTTCACTAGGTTTCTGTCTGAGATTATGAAAGGTTTGGATAGCTTTCACTCTTACAGACCTAGTCCTCACACCAAACATCTCATGTAGGTGATGGACCATTACACTAGCAGTTTTCATATAAGCAATTTGCTTTGGCAACATGCCGCTGACAGAAGCCAGAATATAACACTTAGTAGTCTTATCAGCATTCTGCCAATGCTCATGTTGTTGGACTTGCTCAGGAGTTGAATCTCCACCCAAAGGTGTAGGCTCATTTTTAGTTAACACCCATGAAATACGTTCATATTGAAGAACAATATCAAGGTTACTTCTCCATTCATTAAAATTGTCTCTGTTTCCCAATTTGTTATTAGTCAAGAGCAGGGTGAGTGGATTCATTTTGCAGTTGATTATGTTTGAAAATATAAATTATTAAAACACGAGCATACTAGTCAACAATTACTGAAACTTTGTATAAAATCATGATGCATGTGTGCATGATGATAGATTTAACAAAACTTAAAAAATTATAAAATTATACGATGATTATTTTTCTTATCTATAACAGACTAAGTGACGGTGGGCCATCTTATCCATTAAAAAAAAACTGGGACCCTCCCACTCAAAAAATTACCAAGCATCTCAAGCTCAACTTTTTGAGAAGAGTCTTAATTTGGTCCATACTTTTACCAATAGCGCTACAGTGGCTACTTTATTGTTAAAAAATGATGAATGTTTAACCATTTGAATCATACGTTAGAGATATATGCAAACCATGCCTCGGTGGGAGGTCACATTTGCTATCAATAAGTGGACTTATCCCTAAGCAGACCCAAACCATGCAAGATGTAGGATCCATGCCTTCCTATGGGGAGTAACACTTCACTACATGCAAATGGGCCATCATTTAAAGACAATGGACTCTCACATGAGCATCCTCTCCCACTCAATCTTTTTGGGCTTTAGGTTTTAAATACCATCTTGTCTGGATGTAATTTATTATCCATCCTATTTTTTTTATATATATCTCATACATAATGAATGCATGGCAAGGCCAAGGGTTGGCAATTTTCTAAATGACATGCAATCACATAATA
>JAOQMP010012284.1:0-13065 GCA_027563575.1 Erythroxylum pedicellare
TAAGGTGTTGCTTGAGCCGGAAGTCAAGTTGTATTGGAAGAGTTCACACTGAACTAAAAAGTGTGTAGTAAAGAATTATGCCAAAATCCTAAGTGGGAGCTTAGGTAGAGGACATAGGTCTTAGCACCGAACCTCTATAAAAACAGTGTTTGCCTTTCTTCCCTACTCTGTTTACATTTCAATTTTGATGGTTCATTTTGTGTGTTCTAATTCTCTGTTTTTGTAATACTTTGTGAAAAATTTTAAAAGATCTATTCAACCCCCCTTCTAGATGGTTTTCAGTACCAAGCCTTCGTTTTATCCCTTAAAGTAAAAGGGAAAAGTCTCATTCTCACTACATCTTTCAACATTTGATGATATCGAACGGTGCCATATATTTTGAGGAAGTTCACAATATGTGCATTGGGATCTTCATTTGTCAATCTATAAAATCTGTAGCATGTTCAGAAGGGCTACTTTATTTTAAAAGAGGTGATTTGGACCGGTGGCCTAGCCACACCTTGACTTGCTACATTGAAGCCAGACCTTATAAAGTCCATGAGAGTTCTCGGTTGATGCCTTAGTTCGCTCCTTGATTGTATTCTTATGCCATTAGTTCTTTAACTATTTCTTCTTGGCATTTGGCTCTTTGGATAGGTGGTTCCAACCAGGTGATATCAAGTATCAATTCTTCAATTATCTGATTTGTACTTCTTGTGGCTCTTGTGTTCATGCAAGTACATGGACACAAGAGGGGTAAAAATCTTAAACTAAAAAGATTAAAAAGAACTAAACTAATCCTACGCCTCCTAGTCAACGAAGCCAAAAATTTGATTGAGGTGTCGAGTTTTACAATTTATATCCCTTAATTACTGCAAGTGCAAAGGTCGTGAGTTATAGTATTTCAAGGGTCGATCCCACAAGGAGGGTAAATTAATATAATCCTAGGTTATCTAAGGCTCAAAAATTGATAAAATAAAATTAAAAATAAAACAAGAATATAAACATTGGAATTTTATTACAGGACTTAAACTCAAGAAATTAACTCAAAATAAGAATTGAAATTGAGCAACACAAAGGGACACTATGGAAATTAATCAAGAGAAATTTCCAATTTATGAGAGGGGATTCTACCTATCATTAATGCTAATCTAGCTAATTATGTGTTATCGGGGTGTCGATTCTAGACTATCGTAGGGGGAATTATTCTCTCTCAAGTTATAATCCCACGCCCTAAGTCATTAACCCCAATTCAATTATAGAATTTGCAATCTCTCAATTAACAAACAACCTATAATTAAAATTAGATCGGAAGCTCTTTACTAAACTATCAGCTCTCACTTGAGATCTCTCTCTACATAAAACTGATATGATTAACTATATGGACTATTAGATTGCCTAACTCTCGTTAACCCAATCCAATCATTTTTATCTGACTCACCTTTTAAGTTTGTTACCGAAATATGTAAAAATTGAAGTTAATGACAAAACCCATTCAATACAACACAAAATCATCTATATCGACATTTAATCAAAGTAAATCTCGAAGGAAAAGGTAGAACATCATCAACAATCCAAAGCCCCTCATCATACAATCCATTTCAATCTTATACATTAAATGAATAAAAATGAAATGGAAAGGAAATAGAATTTGGATTGGATAATCCAGGAAGGCAGCAACATTGGGAGACCACCTAATCTGGGAAGCAGTAGCATCGAGACCTGCTTCTTGTTCCTCTTCTTCTTCTTCTCTCTCTCTCTCTCTTTTTCTGTCTCTTTTGAACTTTCCAAAAGTGGCAAAATGCAGAAGCTTCCCTAGGGTTACATAACTAAGTCTTATATGGTATTTCTAATTAAGGTATGTTTTGGGTCCAAAAGTTCTAAAAAATCCCTTGAAAACTCAAATCAGGATTGCTGTTCGTATATCTGTCGTGTAGAACATGATCGTGGTCCTTAGTGACATAATCATGGCTCCCTGCACCAGCTTCTGTCACGATCGTGGCATATTCCCCACAATTGTGGATCCTTGCTTTTGCTTCTGTCACGATCATGACATATTTACCATGGGTTATTTCCTGGGTCATTTCCGAATCTCGTCCAATTGTCCTGAAATATTAATAAACACATCAAGGCATCTTATAAATATAAAATTGAAGCTCAACATCATGTTCTAACCCACAAAACACTTAAAACACAAATATTTACTAACTAACACAATTCTAACCTAAATACGTACTAAACAATCAAATTAACAACTAAACACATACTAAACTACCCATAAAAACATGATGTAATCTACACCTATCATGCTTTAACTAAGCATCACATCCTAAAAATATTAACTTTGACCCCTTTAAAGTTTTAATATTATATATCTAATATGGAATATGCATAATTGATTTAATTGAACTATTAAAGGCAAGCTATTACATTGGGAAAAGATATAAATATTGCATCAATTTCGTATATTGTATATTCTTCCTTGCATAAGATTATATAATTATAGAATTTAATTATAGGGCTACTCACTAGAGAATCTCATTTCATATAGATAACTAAGAAAATTTCAAACTCATTTTATCAATCTCATAGATGTTGTTCAACATTCCTAAAAGTTACTTTCTATTTAAATTTAACTAGAGAATTTCATTTCTTATATATAATTATGAAAATTTAAAACTCTTTATATCGATCATATTGAAGTGGTTCAGCATTTCGAATGCTTAATTTCTACTTAGATTTAAATAATTTTATAATTTGAAATCAATATTAATATGTTTGATTTAGGAAATATAATGAAATATAAGTATTCATCCTTTATATGAATTATTGTTACATCTAATACATCATATGTATAAGAATTAACAATTCAATACGATAATTATCCTTTCACTAATGGTTGATTTATCTACTTTTAATCAAATAATTTTCATAAGTGTCACATGGTTTAAAATCAAAAGGATACATATATCCTTGCAAGTAATTTTATGATTCTTATTATGTTGATTTGACCAACATGGTATAAAAGAACAATCTCAATTATTTAACTTTGTATTCTTGACACTTATGTTATGTATAAATCTTCTTTCATCAAACACATAGAAGTTATTTGTATAAACTTATATCAACTATTTTTATTCAATAATTAACTTCTTATCACGCCTTAAATATAATAATGTTGAAATAAAATTCAGTATCAAATACTTAAAAGCATGTTATATATAATCTTTATCATATTTTGTAAAAACAAGAAAAGTTATAAAATCATATTTTGATAATAACAACTATTATTATACCTAAGCCAATTCCTTCAAATGTAGTCAATGCTTATGTTTTTATTAGGCTAGTAATAATTCTATCAAGATACTATAGCTTTCAGCTCTACTTGCTTTTTTAAACATAAGTTACTTTGAGTGCATCCTTAACCATCTCAAGATTTTCATCCATCCTTACAATTGGAATTGTTTATGGTAAATAGGTCATAAAACTCACTAGAACACATAACTTAGAAAAGTTGATTTTGGAGGTCTCATCAATAGGTTGGTCCATGCAAATTAGTTTGCTAATGAAGCTAGCAAGATAGCTTAATCCACTTGTGGTCTAGTATTCCAATGATACTCCATATATACATAATAGATTGTTATGTTTTCCATCTTAATTTCATCAATTTTTGGTCCAAATCGCCATGACAAGATAAGCAACTCCTTTATCAAGAAAATATCCAATTAATATGGAGCTCTATTTTTGTGCAGCAGCTTTTAAAATCTCAATAGGAGGTGAGACAATAGATGATTCATCACATTTGCTAGATGGGAAAAAACTAAGTTTAGCTTATAGTTTATGGTCTTTAACAACTTGCACCCTTGTCCTTCTTATACCACTAGTATTCAGTTCCATATGGTTCGAGGTAGGCATCTATGAAGAATCATTTAGGCATGAAGATGTTTGAGCTTAAACAGTAGTTGAAGAAGTCACTTAACCTTGTTTCTAAGGTTAAATGGGCGGGAACTAAAAAAATTTATCCATCAAACAAAGCTAATGCCTAAGAGGTATCAAGCTAGTTATGGTGGTTAATAACAAGCAGAGAAAGAAACAACTTCTAGCTTATTGGGGATGTAGAAGGAAGCAAGGTTAATGAGTTATGGGATAACAAGGGAGTGGGAATGCTTTACCGAGTAAGAAACAAAAGAGGTGGTAAACTTGGAGTAAGAGATAAAAGGAAGTCAAGAAGAGAGCAAGATATTGAAGAAAATAGAGTAGAATTAAGTGTGGAATAGTTGTAACTCAAGCAATAAAAAGAAATGTAATCAAATCAGAGATCTTAGTTCTGTTCCTCCTGACTAGAATAGCTTTAAAGAAAATATTAGAATCTTTATCCCCTTGTAGTAGCCATTGAACTTTATATTCTTCTTCAGTTAACCTATAAGATTTACTTCATTATATTAGTAAGAATATTTAAAATAACATTATAGGGCTTATTACAACTTAAAATAGGACTCAGGTGAATTCTAAAAGTATAGTATGCTTTAATGATGGAAACAAACTTCATTAAATGCTTTTTTCAAATGCTTTTTTAGTTATTAGTGGAGTTTATTTTACAAGGTAGATAACAATAATACTTATTTTTATTCCTATCATATGAGAACTATTTGTTTTTAACTTATTTATTAATATACATACATAAATATTTTCATTTGTATAACAAAACTTAAGGCCTAGTCTATAACATACCACTCCAATAAAGCGTATGCCCGAATATACTAGAGGATATCGAAAACATATTTTATAAAAATGGTATATTAGGATAATCAAATTAACTCATTAAAGGCATCAAACATATAATAAGCATTTTAAATGTTAATTTCTTCCCATTTCATTCACAAACATAAAAGTCATTTGTCATTACAATTTAGAATCCATATATAAATTATATATTTTTATGAGCTTAGTCTCAGTACCAAAAATAAAATATCAAATGGGATGCTAATACACAAGACTCTAACTAGATTCCTCAAGTTCAGCTAATCAAACCTTTAAGCCATTCTCGTCCCCAAAATGCAAGTACTAGACTTCTACTATATCACTTTAGTAGCTATAACTCCCTTGCACCTAAAAAACAACATTGCAATTTTGATGAGTTTACCAACTTAGTGAGTGAATCATCATAGATGTATTCACTCAAGTCATATCACAGAAACAAGTTTATCAAAGTTATCATACTTCTATAAGCATATCATATAAGCTGGCATTGCACATCACAACATATCCTTCATTAACTTCAAATGTAATTCATTATTTCAAACCAATTCAATAATGCATTTCAATTCAATCATTTGATACATGTAGGGATTTATATGCAAATGCATATGTGTTTCCATTTTCATTTTTGATTTGTTGTGACCAAGTACCCATCAACCCAATTTACTGCCCCGCATCTTTATAGATTCCAAGATCATTTTTGGCCCGTACCCATTGTGGATACTGAGTCCATGTCATTTGAGCCTGAGACTCTTTTTCATAATCCTGAGGTCAAAGCTCTTTTCTCTACATTGGTCACTCTGGTCATAACTCCTTTATCTGATCATACATTTCAATGTGATAAGATGCATCATTTCATATGTTATGTTTTCATTTCCTTTCATCTCATTGTACTCATGCCACATATATCAAACTCCTTGGATCTAAGTCCGACATTTATTAATCAGTTATACACACATTCCATATTAATATATAATTCATAAAAAAGCACATATAAATGAGTTTACACATCTAAGTTAATTCATAGTACGCTGCAGAAAAGCTATTGCCTTAATGGTCCGGCAACATCTGGATATTAATGATCACCTTGTGCGTCTATCGTTGTGCAATACACACATAGTTTGCAAATCACTAATTCGTTTAACCATATGAATATATAATCATGCATATGTATATGTGTCATGTTTCAATGCATGCTCAATTGACATTTTGGGTATGTATTCTTATACAAATATCTTGACCATTCAAACATTATAGCTTATGTACAACTAGTTTGCAATCATATTTATACCTTTAAGGAAGCTTGATTTACTCTAAATTCATCAATCATGCATTCACCAAACTTTTCTAGCAACATATATTTATACAATTACCCAATTCTCATTCATAATTATCTCATGTTCTTCAGTGCTTATTCATTCATACCTAATACACACTACTCATATCCTTAAGATTATGTTTGCATTCATAAAAACAACTTTATTCTTCTTCACATCATAATTTCCAAATTTGGTTACACTGACACCAAAATAGTACATTCTTTAAGTTATGACAACAATTAACAACTTCAACTTATCAAGCTCTTAATCAATTAATCAAGCAACAATCTAGGTTCATTCTAAGCCTTAATCAAGACCAAATATACCAATTTAGAGTGACTTTTCCTTAACTGGTTCAACATGTACACAAAGCATAGATTAACATTCCAAAACTAGGCCTACGATTGTAGGGGACCTTGCCACGATCATGACAGAAGCTTTTGCAATAGGCCACAATAGTACACTAAGGGCCACAATCGTGCACAATCTTTCTTCCCTTAATTCTCCACGAATTTTACATACTTAGAGACATCACTACCACTTGAATTTTTCCAAAATTCATGTCCTATAAAGCTACTTTATATCATGCTAGTCTAGCTTCCATATTGGTTACATTAAATCTTAAAAAAAATCTACTCATTTGTTTCATTACCAATCACTTTATACCATTATATATGCAGTCTTAACTTTTCCAGCTTTAAGAACACTTCAATAACACCTATCTTTACCATGAGTTCATCATCAATTATACTTCAAATCCTAACTTAAATCATCCATATAATAGCCCATATAATACTGTTTTCATGCATCCAAAAACATAACAGAAGGTACCCCTTTCATTCATCATTTTATAGCATAAATTCAACACCAATACCCCATTCAATCTATCCCTAATTAGTAATCATAATTTCTACTAACATATGCCACAAAGATTAGTATTTCACTTACTTGTTTATCTCAAATTCCACATTAATGTATCATGCCTTCTTTTCCTTACATGCATGCAAGATCACCTTAAGAATCATGAGGGAATAGGATAAATTTCAGCAGAGACAAGAAGAAGATAACATAATATAACTATCTTTCTAAAGAAATTGACAAAGGTTTTGAGGTGGTAATGGACAAAATTTAGAGCAGAAATCCAAAGGTATGGGTGAGGTGTGAGTTTCGACAGTGAGAGGAAGAAGAAGGAGAGAGTTTTAGTGGAAAGAAACAAGTGAAGAGACTTTGCCATGTGTATATCGTGTGGTGTGAGTGGAGGATGAGTTTAAGGACATTTGTCAAGTGTCTAGGCTAGCTACATGTCCTCTCTTTAGGTTGCCAAATTTCACTTAGTTCTTAAGCCATTTGTCACTTAATTCTACTGCCATATGTCACTCAATTTATAGACTTAGTCATCCTAAATTTCCACGTCAAATTTCTTGTTACTTGAAAATTTTTAGAGTCTAAAGCACATTTTAATCCATCAATCTTCCAATTATGAAAAATAACTCCAAATTACTAATTGTAATCCATCAATTCTTTTTATTGGAAAATCAAAATACAAGACATTAGAAATGCACAATCATGTCACAATTATTTAGAAACATTTATACCCCAGAATATGTCAATTAAGTGTAATTTTTCTAAATCAAAATTCATATGTATGTGCTCATATTATGCATATGAATGAAATCATAAAATCATATCCTAAATGCAGCAAATTCATTTTAATATGATGTAATTCATGTGACTAAGTAATCTAACACTCTAACTCTTGGTAGTTTTGGAAACTTACTATTACAATTCTCCCCTCCTTAAGAAATTTCATTCTTGAAATTCTTATTTGATTGATTAAATATATAGGGTTACTGCTTTCTCATGTTCTCCTCAGTCTCCCATATAGCTTCTTCTCTTGAATGATTTCTCCAAAGTACTTTAACGAAAGGAATTAATGGGTTTCTTAATTGCTTAGTTTGGGCCTTTAACAATCCTTAGGCCTTCTTTATCCAAGTACAAAGGTGCTCGACACCTTCTTCCATATAATGCCTTATATGGAGTCATACCAATACTACTATGATAATGATTATTGTATGTAAATTCAATGAGAGATATATATTCATCCCATGCTCCTTGAAACTCCAAAACACAAGCCCTAAGCATATCCTTAACAATCTGAATAGTCCTCTGACTTTGTCTGTTTATCTGAGGATGAAACGCTATACTAAAATTTAACTTTGCACCCAATGCTGTCTGCAGGATGCCCCAAAACCTAAGATCTCAATCTGATATAATGGACACTAGAACCCCATGTAACCTCACTATCTTATTTACATATCTTTATGCTAACTGTTCTAGTGTGTTATTCTCTCTAATAGGTAAGAAATGAGCTGATTTTGTTAATCTGTCAATAATGACTCTTATGACATCATGCTGCCTCAGAATTCTCGATAAACTCATAAAAAAGTCCATTGTAATCCTCTCCCACTTCCACTCTGGAATAGGTAATGATTGCAATTTCTCAACTAGTGCCTGATGCTCTGCCTTAACTTGTTGGCATGTCAAACACCTGGCAACATACTCAGCCACTTGCTTCTTCATCCCTGGCCACCAAAAATGTTGTTTTAGAGTATTGTACATGTTGGTAGTACTAGGATGCATAGCATAGGTTGCTATGTGTGCTTCCTCCAAAATTTCCTTTCTCAAACCACCCTCAAATCTCTTATTCAATCACAATGTATTATTTCTTAACTCAAACTCAAAACTGAAATTCTGTTTTAACTTCTCTACAATCTTCACTATTTCTTGGTCTTTACTTTAAGCTATTATGATCCTTTCATGTAATACTAGTCTAAGCTTCAACGTAGCTAACGATGCTTCATTCTGTCCTAAACTTATGTCAACATTCAGTTCTCTCAGTTGAACTAGATTTGGTAATCTCGATGCTTGAATTTGTGCTACACTACTAATTGATTTCCTACTTAATGCATCAGCTACAACATTAGCCTTACTTGGATGATATTCTATCGCGCAATCATAATCCTTAAGCGACTCAATCCACCTCCTTTGTCTCATATTAAGTTTCTTTTGACTCAATAAATTTCTCAAACTTCGATGATCTGTAAAAATCTTAAATGTTTCACCATATAAATAATGTCTCCAAAAATTCAAAGCAAACACTACTGCAGTAAGCTCTAAATCATAAACTGAATAATTAAACTCATGAGGCCTTAAATTTTCGAAACATTAGCAATCACTTTACCATATTACATCAAAACACACCCTAACCCCTGGTATAGAGCATCACTGTATACAATATATCCTTCAGATCCAGATGGAGTAGCCAATACCAATGCCTTAGTTAATTGATGCTTTAACTCATCAAAGCTCCTTTGACATTCATTGGTCCATCGAAAAGGTATGTTCTTCCTCAGAAGCTTTGTCAAAGGGGATGAGATGAAGGAGAAGCCCTCAATAAACCTCCTTTAATAACCTGTTAGCCCAAGAAAACTCCAAATCTCTGACATATTTCTAAGTGTTTCCTATTTCATCCCGACCTCAACTTTCTTAAGGTCTACCTGTATATCCTGTCCAAATGTTATATAACCCAAGAACACCATCTAATTAAGCTAGAATTCACACTTATTAAACTTGATGTATAATTGCTTCTCTCTCATTATCTATAAAATTAACCTCAAATAATCAAAATGTTCCTCTTTACTCCTCAAATACGCTAATATATCATCTATGAACACAATAACAAAGTGATCTAAGTAAGGTTGGAATACTTTATTTGCCAATCTAAAAGGCATCACCAAAAACTCGAAATGTCCATATCTAGTTCTGAATGCACTCTTTAGTACATTAGCTTATGTTATTTTCAATTGATAATACCCTAACCTCAAATCCAGTTTGGTAAACACCTGAGCTCCTTGTAATTGATCGAGTATATCATCTATTCTTACTAGGGGATACTTGTTTTTCATCGTCACCCGATTTAATTGCTTATAATTAATGCACATTCTCAAAATCCCATCCTTCTTCTTCATAAACAAAATTGGAGCTCCCAAGGTGCCACACTAGGTCTGATAAAACGTTTATATAACAACTCCTACAATTGAGTCTTAAGTTCTTTAAGTTCCACAGGTGCCATCCTATAAGGAGGAATAGATATAGGAGCAGTACCTGGGACAAGGTGTAACATCCCACGACTATAGAGTATATACCCGAACATTCAAAGGACATTCAAGTACATATCCTACGATAATGGTATTTTAGAGCAAACATAATCTCTTAAATGGCCTCATAAAGAATATAAAATACTTAAAAACCTCAACATTTCATTTCATTCATTGACAAAGTTTACACTATATTCATTGAAACAAATATTCACAATACTTATATAAAAGCTCTACATGACAAAGAAACTATAAAGTACAAACTATAACTCCTTTGATGTTAGCTAATAAACCTTTGAGCCATATCTTAATCCAAAATGTTCCTCTAGACAAATTTTAGGAAATAGGTTTCCTATCTCATACTTGAAAAGCCACATTGCAATTTTTGATGAGTTTTGCGAACTCAATGAGTGAATCATCATTGATGATCTCACCTATGTCAAATACACAATATCATATACATTCTTTTAAAACATGAATAATCCAAACAATCACATTATCATGACACATCACTTTATCATTAAATTTTCAGAAAAGATTTCATAATCATATCTATAAAAGTGCATATGCATATGAGACTATAGATTCGTTATTAATTGTTGTGATGTAGTGCCTTTTAGATATAGATACAGATACAGGCCCATTAGGCTCAGTCAAAAAAAAAAAAATCACGAAGCAAAGCTCTACCTGTAACATTATGAGCTTAAAGCTCTTTTAGACTGGCTACTATGATCACAATGCCTTTATCTAAACATGCATTTTATGAAATGCATCAAATAATAGAATATGCCATGTATAGCATTCACTTATAATGCACAGACAGAATCTCAAATTCATCAGACCTCAGTCCGACATTCAACTTTCGTTGAGTATTCAGATATCATTCAGAATTTAAATACAAAAATACATCATTCAAATTTTAGATGCAAATAAAACAATTTCAATATATTTCTAAATATCAAACTCCTCAAACCATTAAAACAAACAAATCCCAAATAGTTCAATAATTAGAAGTTAAACAGAATAAATCAATCATAGGAAGATCATCTAGGTTGACTCACAATACGCTCCAATTTATGCTATTGCTTGGATGGTCTGGCAATGTCTAATTGGCATCGACTTCAGCGTCTAAAATTAGACAATTCACACATAATTCGCATTACAAATTTGATCAATCAAATACTTATTCATTTATTTGTGCACACACACACACACACACACACACACACACACACACACATATATATATGTCATGTTCAATGCAGGCTCAATGACTATTCCGAGTATATTTCCTTAATTCACATCTTATAATCATTCATACTTCAAAACTCATATATTTATAATTACAACTTAGGTTAACACCTCAATAAATTATAATATCATCAATCAATCATTCACCAATGTTATTCTAACATTATATGATTATACAATATTCAAACTCTCATTCATTCATATAACATCTCCAAAATTTCAGACCTGAACATTTGGTAAACAATAATCCATTCTTAATTTTGGAGAGGAAGATCAATGTGAGAAGAGTTTTTGATCCAAATTTCAAGTCAATCGGAGGTCTAGAGAAGAAGTGATGATCGAAAGAGTGAAGGGTTTTCAAAGTTGTCAAATAGCAAAACACCTCGCTTCCAATTGATCCTCCTTTGTAACGATCGTGCTTGTGCACGATCTTGAAACCCCTTAATGACCCTTTTCTGTTACGATCGTGTACTACCTTTTATCCAAGATTCATTCTAGCTCTTCTCAAATAGACCTTTAGGTCAATTTTACATGGCCATTTTGATAAGAAAAATGAAACATTTAGTCAAAACATTCTCTAAAAAATTGTTCCTTTATGGCTTAAGTTTCTAATAAAATAAATTTCATGCAATTTAGTTTAGTATTCTGCAAGTTATACTTAAAATACTACAGAATGCTCCCAAACAGCGGCAGAATACAAAAAATCAAGTTCAAGCCAAAATTTGAAACTCTTAAAGAAAGAATTAAAATTCAATTCCTTCAAGAAAAATATATCCATGTGTCTTTAGGTTAATCTAAACTTAAAATCATCCTATTTGGATGTCTATAGATCAAGTTATGGCCACAATACTGATGTATGTTTAGTGAGAATACTACAGCTAACATATTTCAGCACTATCAATCGTCAACATCATACGTAATTCATCTATATTCATCATCATCAATTCTCTATCATAAAATGCTATAAACACTAATAATTTACTTATATGTTTAACTCCAATTCTAGCTCAAAAGATTAAGCCAATCTAGTACTCCAAGTAAGCAGAAACATCACAAATTCAAGGTTGGATTAAACGACTTTTGGCTATAATAAAACAACAACAATCAGCTGGTTCATTAGCTATTGTGTAAAAGGTAAAAACATGGATTATTGGTGTAAAAATTAGACACAAACATAGACAAAATACAGGGATGTAAGGTTGAGAGAATTTCAGTGGTGTAAGAAGAAGAAAGAAGAAGAAATGAGCAGAAACAAAAATCACTCCTGCAGAAATGTAACACCTTGGATGCTAGGTGTCTCCTTTATACATTAGCATTTGACACCTTTGCATGTAGTCCATTTATACTATATATATTCTACCATATATCACACTTATAGTAGGCCATTTGTCACCCTCTAATCAGCCCACATGTCACTCCAAGATTGGTCCACTTGTCACATACTAATTGATCCAATTATCATTTAATTACTAGTCCATTTGTCACCAATTTAACTATGTCAAATGTCACTCAATTTTAGGCTGAATCACCCTAATTTCCATATATCAATTTTTCTTACCACTTGACTTTTTTTTCTAGACCAAATGTACATTTAATTCATT
>JAOQMP010012312.1:0-13064 GCA_027563575.1 Erythroxylum pedicellare
TCCACCTGGAAATATGAGATAGGATCCTCTTTAGATCTTTGCATGGATTAATGCATAGCAATTCTCCGTAGAGATGGAAGCCATTACTAAGAGTTACAATAACAAGATCCGATAGTATGGTAAGAGTCAAAAGCAAAAAAACCGAATTATTTTTCTAAGCCCATTAAGGCAAAAAACCAAATTCAAGTTCTACCAAGAAACTAAGATAAACCCTCTGCTAGAACAGCCTCCAGCAACTCTTAAGATTATTACTCATTAAATCAGGGAGTTATATGATTCTAATCAAACTATTTCATGTTTCTTATTTAGACTATTTAGCAATGCAAAATAGTACACAAGTAGGCCACATCATAAGAGAGAGTCATACCTGAGAGAACTTCTTTTGCAAAAGCTAAATGATCCTTATCACTAGCCATTGCAACCACAAATCCCAATTTTGCCTCTGGAAATGACATCCTTATTGTATCCATCAAAGCCTTAGCAGACTCCTTGGTATGTGCTGAAAAGGCATTTAAAATGGGAATTTAACAGATGAGTAAGCCAATTCAGGAAATGCAACACTTATTTTATTGATGCAAAATGGACCATAAGGCAGTAGGTGCCACATAGACCACTTAAAAATCAAGACCAAGGAATAAAGAAATACGAAAACCTAACCTCCATCAAGTAATATTGTTGCTCCAGGCAGCCCCAGTGCTTCAGATTCCTTAAATGACAAAAATTGACATCTTCCAATCAAGCATGTATTCTCTATACCAGTCCTTACTGATCTATCGGAGATTCTCCATCCTGATATATAATTGAAAAGTAAAGTAAACTTTGGAGTAAATTATAAATTTGGCTCAACATATTACAAATCCATCGTATTGAGGTGGAAAAACATGAATTCTTGTGATGAATATGAGGAAATTCAATTCCACGACAAAAGAATTGAAGTAGCACAGATTTTAGGATACACGGCCCCGAAACAGTGGATTCAAAGAATAGGAGAGCCCAATTCTGGAATAATTAGGAAAGGAACTACTAACAGTTTCAAACAGGGTAACATTAAAGCAAAAGGAAAAAAGATATAAACATATAAGCAAGAATGCAATAAAAATGAAAAAAACATATACCTTGATCATGAAGACAGAGCGCCATGCATACTGCAGTGGATGCATTCTGAAGTTGGTGACTTCCAAGCATGTGCATCTTCAAATCTGATAACCTTATGGACTGCATTAATGAACAACTAAATATTGCTTCTGTTACACCAGGCAAAAGAAATTTTAAAACAGTCGAGCCATACCAGCTGAAAATCCCTCTCCATCTTTATACTGATGTCACTAAATTGGTAAGGTCTACCATCAAGCACATTAAGGCTTTTAACGGTTGTCTTAACTCCTGGATCAGATGCTGATATAACTGGTGATTGCATCATATATGCTTTATCACGAAGTATTTTCTCAATATATGGTAAAAAGGGTCCACCTAGAATCACCTGATAAATTTCAGCCGATGCAGTTAAACGACTTAACTAACAATATATTAAAAATGAAAGATCAATGCATGAAGACAATCAAAAAGTCGCTCTCCTGTGCGAAGAGTTACTATCGCGGGAATATACAGAACTGATTTTCAATTCAAGCAAACTATGTTCAAGATGTCAACATATGAAATAATTGAATGTTTTTACAACCTATAAACAACATGAGTTTAGGATCATAGTACCCAACTGCACTTAATTTACTTGATATCATGAATCATAAGTAGGAATGGATTAGAAAAATATTTGAATGATAAGCTGATATGGTATACATCTCAACCAGCTCTCGGTGATTTGACTTAAACTAGTCCAGCTTTTCAAAATAGCACAAGAGGTTTTTACAATGTAGATTCATCTGTAGGCTTCTAAAAGTGGCAAAACAACAGATAGTTGTAGGGAACACACGCTGGCATTTGAATGGAAGAATAACAACATATCCATATCCGTCAATCCAAATTTCTGATTAATAATTAAAGATATGCATTTTAGTCTCAGATTGGTAAGAGTACTAATGTGAGAAGTTATAAACATTATGGGAGAATAACCTAACTGGACGATTATGTTTGATGATCCCCGCCTTTGCCATTGCAATACTTTCTAAAGAACCCCCTAGTGCCGCCAAATGTTCCTCACCTATTGTTGTTATTACAGAAGCTGCAAGTCCAGAACTACAAATTATGTTGGTGGCATCCCTGGCACCTCCCAGCCCAGCCTTTTATTTAGAAATAAACCAAAAATCAGTTCCAATAGGGCTCTTCATCAGTATTAGAAGGAACAGAGTAGAAATTTCTGTACATTCAAATGCATGAAATACATAATTTGATACACAGACAATCTTATAAGAAGAATAATGTTGTTGTCCGATATAATCAAAATAGCATCAAGTATTAAAGAAAGAAATTATATCTGGAAAGGAACAATGAGAGGAAGAAAGTGAATAAAAATATATCTGGAAAGGAAGAATGAGAGGAAGAAAGTGAATAACCTCAATAACCGCAATATCAATCTTCTCTTCTGCAAATAAGGAGAATGCTGTAGCCGTAAGAACCTGAAAAGTTTCCAAGTGGGTACCCCAATTTCAAGAACGTTCATGTAACAAAACCTCATATATAAATGCAGAAGAATTTTCAATCTTTAGCAGATAAATACAAATTCCTATGTACAGTCAAGACAGTTAAACAATATTTCAACATTAACTCATGTAAGTTCCAAACATAAAATAGGTTCCCTTCTGGGTACAGTAAAGTTAATACGAACAGCCAAAGCACATTGACTGATTAACCATTCAATAATTCAGCACATAATACTAGAAATACCGGAATTTTCCATCAATGCATTAGGAGACCTTATCTTCTGGTTAGCAGATTACGCGCACTTGAGAGGCTATTCTAAATCAGCTATTAGATTCGTCCTTGAAGAGTTATATTTTCAAGTTCAAGAAAATATATGAGCTTTTAAGCAATGATATGTAATCAAAGAAAGTTATATGATACATTGATACCTCAAAATGACTCAAGCTCCCATTTTCTTGGTGGATAGCCTCGTCCAGTTTTGGCCTAATCTTCTGGAAAATACAATTCAACATCTCTGCAGGAACCGGCTCACCGAATTTTCCAAGTGACATCCTTTCCCTTATGGTCAGTATATGGGGGCTGCCAAAAACAGAACGATAATTACTAATTACAATCTAAATAAGACATGTAAGCATATGTACTTACAAAACCTGTACCTCGTATAACAACCAACATAGTAACCTTCTGCTCGTAAAATACTGGAAATAAAAGCAGCAGTTGATCCTTTTCCTTTAGTCCCAGCAATGTGAATGGCCTACATAAGCTGTCCCCATAGTTAAGCTCTACATTTTGTAAACAAAACACAAACAAATGCACACGAATCAAAATCTGCAAGAAAGTTTAGGAAATTTTGAACCTTGAACTTGTTGTGAGGATTACCAAGTCGGTCCATGAGTCTCCGGATCCGACCCATATCGAACCCATCTTCAGAATCAGTCCCAGCTCCTTTTGGGACACCTGATTTCTCATAGTTCTTAAGAGAATCCAAGTAATTCATGAAGTCTTCGAGCTCTGGCTCCGTTGAGAAGAACTGCTTCGAATCCAACATTCTAGTGCTAAAAGCTTCACTACCACTGAAATGAGCTCGGGCTCTTTTCCGGGTTAGACGTGGACATCGCCTGAGAAGATTAAGAAATCTCATTTTCTTCACCGTTTACGTTTGTTTCTCGTGAAAGTGGAAACAGAAAAAAGAGGATTCGTGTCGTTATGAGAAAAGAAAGCAACCCTTCAAACTAGAAGAAAAGTGAATGAATTTGAAGAACTACTTCTTCTATATCCATTCCTGAGCTTTCCTTTGGCATTAGCCAATTCCGAGACAGTCGAAGGAGATGACGATAGTCGACGCTCGGTCGGGTCTGGGAGGGTAGAGGCCGGGTCGGGTCAAGTCGGTTTAGATCGGGCCAAGTCGGTTTGTGCTGGATCGAATGGGTTAAATGGGCTTGTAAGGGTGCTTTGTTTAGTTGCACAAATTGGGCCCAACTTATTGGGACGACAGAGGGAAAGTAAGACGAGTTAGTTGTACTGTTTGTTTCAACTAACAGATAAAAGTGGGCCACGGGTCGGGCTGGAAAACAAGCCGGATCGAAACGGTTCGAATCGGGTCAAGTCAAATCCAATAAAAATTCGGGTCACTTCCTTGATGAACCGTGGAAGAAGACGAATTTGGTACCTTTTTGGATTGCGGCGAGAGGAAAGAAATCGAAAGGGAAATCATTCAAAACTAATGGGAGATGTACGTAATGTAATGTGGAAGATGAAAAACCCTTGCCTTGACCCTTTCACCTCAAAAGTTCTGAGCTTTTAGAAGTTCTAATGCAAGATGACGACGATTAGACGAACAAGTACATTATGTACCTACTCTGAAGTAACCCAGATGATATTTCCCCAACAATGGGGAATTTCTAATACGGACTAGTACCGTGTCTTTAGTGTTCTTGAGCAAAACAGTTCTTTGGGGTAGAGATCCGGCCCAGTTCGAACTAACCTGACCTGAAATTAATGGACCAACTTGTTTGGGGTAGGATTCTGGCCGATTTCGGACCTGATTGTCCAAACAATCCGACTGTTCGAAACTTGAGATCAAAATGACACTGTCCAAAAGTAATTGAATTTGGACATAGCCTAACAAATCTTTGCCAAGTAATGCCAGCAATGATCATAACTAGAAAAACTGATGGAATCTCATTATTTGGACAGCCTGTTCTTGTCACATCTGCCAATGCAAAACCAGCTTGGAGTTGCAAAGGAAAGCAAAAGAAACCCAGAAAACAAATTGGGAAAAATCGAATAAAATACAAGAAAAAGGAATAGCCAGATGGTTACGTCCAAAAAAGATGGAAGTAGACCCATCGATTTTGGAAAAGACAACAATTGTTCTCTCTGGATTACCTTGATTGTCTTGTTAACAAGACGAGCAAACTACTATAAATAACATGTTCAGTTCTCGTCCACACACACCACCTCTTATACCTCCTCGCCTCTCTCTAACTCTCTACGCCTCGTCTCTATTTTTACTAGAGAAGAGACAGAGACAAAGAGAGAGATTGAAGATTATTTGAGAGTTGCAGAAAAAGAAGAAAGCCATGGATGTTGCTAAGCTTTCCTTGAGAGTTTTCACTGCAATTACCATCTTGTACACTATGATCTTCCCTTTGGCTCATTCCCAATCCTCTGCTCCTGCTCCATCGCCGACCAGCGACGGTGAATTTCTCTTTCAAAACGCTTTTAGTGATCAGTTTCAACACTTCTTTTTCCCTTAGAAATCCGATTTCTTTTCTGGTTTTTAATGTTTGCAGGGACAACAATCGACCAAGGAATAGCATATGTCCTAATGCTGGTGGCTCTGGTGCTCACTTACTTAATTCACTGATTCTTACATCAGCCTAGAGATACAGAAGACATGTCATGATTAAAGGTTGGATCTTTATGGGATGTTTGTTTATAGGTGTAAGTCAACTTGAGAGCATTGATGGACGGAGTTTTCGATTGTAATAACACCATTTTGGTTCTTAATGAGTGACGACTAGATCTTGTCTTGGACGGTGCTTCCTTCTACTTTTATCTTATAATCCCAAATGACAGCTCGATTTCCAGTCTCATTCTTCTTCCTTAAGATTATGGCTTCCATCTTCCTTAATATTCTACGTTTCTGTATTTGAGGTCTTCCTCCGACTGGAAGACCTCAACAAAATAAGACATCTTGTCGAGGCAAAATTTTTGAACCGGGAAATAGAGCGCCAACACATCTTCAATGATGTTGTCTCTACTGGAAGACCGATCAACTTTGAAATATCCAGAGCAGATCAACTGCAATATGCCGGAAGAAAGGGCGTATGGTGTCAAGTTATCATGCCCCGACAAAGCATAAACATATAAAAGCACATAGAAAATACAGAAACATAGAATATTATGATATCATAGAACGAAAATGAAAAATAGATCAACAATCTGTCTATAAGAAAAGAGAAGATCTATGAAATCTGCCAACTTTAGAAAGATGAAGGATCATAAAGTGTCAAGTAAATAACAGCAAGAGGTCACAAACCTATGGATGTGATAATAACTGCGACAATTTTAAGACAAAGAGTGAAATCTGCTTTTATTCACTTTACAATGTAATTTGAGGTGCTAAGCAGACCCTAAAAATACAGAGAGTTTGCTAAAAAATGCCGAAGGGAAGTCTGCCAAGAATCTGAGATCCAAGCTCAGACAAAAACTTTGATTTTCTACCGTACAAAATTTTGCTCGATTTGAGCGGAATTGTAGAAGGAAAATTGGAAACTAAAGAAAAAAGATTTCTATTATGAACTTCCAGCACTGGGAAAAAGCACCCATCCATCACCAAAACTGTTATCTTCTACGTCTATGCATGCTACATTATTCACGTAAGAGCTGCTACTTGTTCCTCCAATGTCAGTGTTGCTCTGAAGCCATCACCAAGCGCTGCTTTTGACAAAGATCGAGAAACTGATACGGCAAAATCATGGGATCCAATTATGAAGTTGCATGCCGTTGATGATGTAAAGCATACTTCACTACTTCGTAGAATGAAACAACAATCCCCACAGATGGACCAGCACGACCAACACGAGGACCAACTCCTGTGAAGAGTCCCTTCAATCCTCCGTCCCTATTCCAGTAAGTAAAGTTTCTAGATGTTAGTTACAGCTGCAAAATATGGGGTTCACCATTCTAACCAATACTATACTGAAAATAGGGCATCCACCGTGGTACGTATGTAACACCTACAATATATTCAAAAGAAGTTGTGTAACAATATTAATTAGTATAATTTTTCATTCAACAATCAAGGGCACCATATACAATGCGCTAGCCACTGTATCCTGATATATGGTAGTGAACAGGAATTGGTTAGAGTATATTTTGTGCTTCAAAAAGGGAGTTTCATCCACAATTTCTCTCCAAAACCATACATACTGAAAATGGTATGACTGGATTGGAGAAGAGAAAATTTTAAACGCCTCAATCAGCACTTGCACGTAATCCGACTTCAAGGTGCAACAAAAATTGTGATGCATAACAAGCAAATTGGTTAGGTAGAGACCCCGTCATAAATAATGTATAAGTTTTTAAAAAAAAATACAAGATCACACGAAGAAATTTTTAAAAAGATAAAACAATATCATTCATAAGAGGGAGCATATAAATGGAAACTGAGCTAAGATCAGAATGGCTGTAGCCACAATTGATAAGCTGGTATGAATGTAATAACCAACATAGGGAATGTGGGAGGTGTTTCCTGTAAAGACAACACTAAGTTGCATGAGTAGTACCTCCAAATTTCCACCAATACTTGTCGTGTTGTCATCCTTACTGCCCGGGAAAGATCCTTCTGGAATCAAGAATAATATCATACTCATTATAATACGATCAACAATGCAGTCAATGAGGTACAATATGATCCTAGTTGAGAAAACCGAATTGCAAATGAATTCTTGAGGATCTTATCTCATTTGCTTCATAGAAGGCAAACAAGACATCAAATTCCATATTTCATGTGTTAACCCATACGATTCTAATCATCCCATCCTAAATTATGAGAGTAATGAAAATTCTATGAAATATTAATAACAGTAAAATCTACAAAGTTGCAAACTAAAGATGACAGGATATGGTAGCAACCTCTATTTGCCTTCTGGTTTTGGCAACATCCAGAGGACAAGTGGCACCAGCTGCAAGACTTCCTGCAATAAATCCAGCTGAAAAATTCACACCAAAGATAGCTGCGACATTGAATTCCTCACCAACTAAATTCAGAAGTCTTCTCCTCATCTATACCAGCAGAAAGTAGAAACAGAGATTACTGGTCAGAATCTGTCTAGAGATACTAGCAACTGGGAAATAACCTAAAATATAATCCAATGAAATGAAAGGTTCTTACTGGTTCAAGAGTTGACCAACAAATTCCTGAGAACGGAACATCACGAGCAAGTTGTGCTCCCATGCCTGTCCACAGCACGCGATATCCTTTCACTGTAGCAAGACTTATGTCATTCGAAGCAATATGTTATGTAGAAAATAGCAGAAAAGAAACTGAGTTTCTTAATCAACAGAACTTAGTTCCCAATGTATCCATGCTGTCCTTATAGACCACTCTACTTGTCTATGACAAGAGGGATAGTTGTCAACATGAACTTGCTCATCAACGTATACACTAGGATCCTCATGGATATGGTTCAAACCATAGGGTGGCGAGAATTATCATCTCAACAGTCGTTCAGGTCTTACCCATCGTTCACTATTCCATTCCATGAAACTCTTCATTTTCTTAGAAGGAAGCAGCAATGAAACGCAAATAAAAGACTTACAGTTGCTATGGGAATTATTTATGCCCCTAACATTTGAGATGACATCAAGTAGAGTTTGGAAAACTCCAGGAGGTTTCTGACCACCTTGGACAGCCTTAAAAGCCTGAAAATGTTCATATGCAGTAAAATAAGAAGCTAAAATAAAAGCAAACATTGAAAACATAATATTGTTGCGTGCAAATATTATATGGATCCAAAACCAGAAATAAAAAATGATGCAACATTTCCAATGTCACATTCACCATATCAAAGAACAAAATTACAACATACAAAGGAATAGCATAAAGCATATAGCTTCACCTGCATGCGTGTTCTAGCAAGTTCAATAGGATAACAAGTTGCACAAGCTAAAGATCGTGCCAAGGAGCCAGCTAGTAAAGGAGCATATAATGTTAAACCAGGAAGATGTTGTGACGTGAGTTCCTCTAGCCAATTTCGGAATAAATCATAACATGGCAAATAGATGCCCACCTGCACCATCAATAGCAATAGACTAAGATTATATTTCAGTGGCATAAAGGCATAACGGTAGAGAAATTCTATTTTCCAGATTAGAACATACTGTAGGTACTGCCAAAGCCAAGCCAGCATTTGTGCCTCTCCATAGCCTGGCAATTCCCTCCTGTGAATTATCTCCTCAAATTAAAAAAACGAAAGTGATTTCACCAGCCATTAGAGGTTATAAACAAGCATTAAAAGAACCCAATGTGTAAAAGAGCCCCAAAAAATAAAACATAACAATCTTATCAATACATGACAGAAGGATGTTCAGGGACTACAGTCCGACACCGACTTCTATGCAATCTTGTGGTGGAACATTTCTAGTAGACTTCAACCTTTTTCTTATGAAGGGGAAACAACAAACCATAAACTCATGCAGAAAAACTACCGAGAATCACAGCAGCTATTCCACGCCTTCATTTCTATTTTGTTCCAAATAGCAATATATCAAATCGATAACATTCAAGTTATCTTTTAGCACACCAACTAACCTGTCTTATAATTTTATGAAACACGTCTAGGGTTCCTTTATAATGAAAACAATCAGGAGGGCAAATCGATACTGTTCCATGAACTCCAGCCCGCGTACATGAAGGTGAACACCGTAGATCAGCAAACATCTAACCAACAAGTGCAACATTAAATCAATCAAATGAACGGTACAGATAATGATTGGACAATCAATCAATAAACCACCAAGACAGAGCATACCATGTTTGGACCAAAATACGACATACGACTCGTGATGTTACTTAGGGGATGAGAGTACCGAACCCCAGCAGCTTGCGCTTGCAACCTCGTCTACATAGCAAAACAAAGAATCATGTCAACAAACTCAATTCCCCCATATCAAATAACCTCGCAAACTTACGAGAAAAAAGAAACCATCTTCACCCGAACTAACACACCAATTACACACGATAAAGAATCACATCGACCTGTGTATACCCATTAAAGCTAGCGTCTTTTAAATCTTCCATTGAAAAAAAAACCTTGCCTTGACAACATCAAGAGGGTTAACAATGATTGCAGACAAGAACGCGGCACCAGCAGCGGAGAACGCCCTCTCTCCAATCCCCAATTTCCCGTCCGACGAGCTTTTCGATATCTGACGCCGAGAAACAGAGTCTCCAACCTCCGGCATCGACAAATCACGACCGCCGATTTCGCCTTCCAAGTTTTGCTCCGTACTCACCCATGGGTTCTGAGCTCGCTCCGCCTCCACCATCTCAATACTCCGATTCGGAAACGTAATCAAACGACACCCAAATCACATAAACAGAAGAGCCTCCCTAATCATAATTAGTGCTGACTAAATGCTTATGCTAATCAAAACGGTTAGAACTTAGGAGCTCCATTTTTGGACTTTGCCAGGGCAAAACGTTTGGTGGCGCCAATTGAAACCGACGGTTACGGGTAATTATCTCGGATTTCTGGGGGCAAGAAGATAAAAAAAGAGAAGCCCTAATCTCCGCCTAAGCTTTGCTAGGACCACTGGTCTAACGAGTGGTGGTGGAAGCAAAAGTTAGTGAAAGCTTAGGACTTTGCCCTCTAAAACTGAAACAGTAAAACCCTAGAGAGAGAGAGAGAAACGAAAAGAACCTTATATTTGAGCGAAGCAAGGTCGCCCGTACATTGCTTCTAGGACTTTCTACGCCGTTAGTGTTAATAGAAAAAGTTGAATACCCAAAAATAATATTTTAATAATAATTATTAAAAAGATTGATGATGTATTGGAAATTATTTTCCGCACTTGTCATAAATATATTAGGAAATCGAAATTTATTTTTTTAATTCTATAATTTGATTGAGTCCAAATTTAGAATTACAATTTTAGATGATTCACATATTTTGAACGTTACAAGTCTTTTTTTAGTTTAAATTAAACTTAACATCAACAGGATTTGTGAATAAATTAAATCTATTAATGTCATTACGAGTAATTATGAGTAAGACTATGTAATTTTGAGCTTTCTCGTGCCTTTTATCTTAACATGATTCTTACCACAAAGTTGTTACTGTTGTGTTATAAGCAAAACTAATCTTATAATAAAAAGATGTAATAATTGTCTTTATATAAAAGTACTATTTGACAAAAAACGGATTATATTAGCTAAAGCTAATCTTATAATAAAAAGATGTAATAATTGTTTTTATATAAAGGTACTGTCTGACAAACAACAGATTATATTAGTTGATAGCTAATTCTATTAGTTGATTTAACTAGCGGATAATATTAGTTGTTTATTAAAGATGTTTGGTAAAATTGACTGTTTAGTATTAAAAGTTGATGTGTAAAATAACTTATAAGTGCATCATTTTAAAAAATTATTAAGGGCATAAATATTATATATCTTAGTAATTTTTTAAATATTCTTATAAAAATTTTGAATTTATATTTTTAATTTTACACAAATTAAGTTTATAATCTTGATAAAAGCATAATACTAATTATTATTCTTATTATTATTAAATAAATAAATAACTGAGATCATAAATAAATAATTGAGATCAAAATTAAACTTTTTAACTCTAAGGAGAAAGTTTATGAAATAGTTTTATTTGGATTAATGTCTTGGTGTTTAAGTGAGGTTCTTGAACAGTAAGACTTTGTCGTTTTCTTGTTATGCGTGTGTTTTAACTAGGTGAATAATGAATAGTAAAAGCTAAAAGGTAGGCGTTCATGTATATAACGCTGTTAGACCCCTAAGTTTCAGAGCACTTCTTAGCGACTGTCCTGAGCAGCTTTAGGAGGAAGGTTAGCTAGATTCACGCATGAGAGAGGCATGTGAAAACACTAAGGCAAATGTGGCCGAGTGGGATCGGACTTAGTGCGAATTTTGGTTGAGCCTCAGATCTTGTGGAGATTGACTCGACCTAAGCTAAGGTCTTGACGGACTAAGGACTTAGCCCATGCTCGGATGTATGGACCACGACTAATGGACTTGCTGTGGGAAGCATTGGATCAAACTAGTGGGCTAGTGGGCTTCGATGAGATCATATTGCATTATCAACGGATAGAGATCATAGGGAGATCTTGGATGATGTGGCGATGACTGGGAGTTAGAGTTACAGTGGAACTGAACATTTGAAGATAGTAGAGTTCTTCGAGAATAAGGACGTTAGCTTTATAGTTGAATGTAAACTCTATCTTATTGTTATCTTATCTTATCAGTTAGAGTCATATTCAGACGGGAGTGTCGTCTAATTGGTCCACGTGATGTAATCTATTAAGGTTAGACATGATTTTAGCACGATCTTAGGTAGTTCGGATTTAATGAGAATCTGAATATAACTTGGACTCCAAGTTAGGATGCCTATATATAGCTCATTCGAGCTTTGCTCTTCTTATTCAATCAGAGAGAGCATTTTTTATATTCTTTTGAGGGAAAGTATATAAAGTTGGTTTTATACCGTATCTCTAAGTGCGTCCTTGTTGCCTTTTTGTTCTTATTGCTCTTATAGCATTGTTTCTTCAAGTGTGTGCGAGGTAAACACTTCGAGAGTTGGGAAAAGCTGAGTCTTGCTTTAACAGATCTAAGTGAGACTGCCGTACAAAGGGTGTGAGCGAGAAACTTCAGGTGTAAGTTCGAGTCTCCAAGGTTACCTTTGTAACAACTGGTATTAGAGACAAAGTTTGAAATGGTAGTAGGTATCTTGACAGAACGAGTGTCTAGAGTGGAGGTACTCATTGGTCCCATTCTTCAAGGGGAGGAAGAGGTCACTTCCCACAATAATTGGTTCGAGATGTTGAAGGAGCGGATCCAACAATTGCAGCAATAGATGGCGGATATGTTGAAGGCACAAGAGGATGCTCAATTTGAGATTTCTATTCTCAGGCATGCCATTGCAACAATAGATGGGGATCAGGTCGAAAGCTCCACACCACAGCATTCATCATCAGTGAAGGCACGTAAACCAAGGGTGTTCGAAGGCGTGCGGGATGCCAAGGTGTTGGAGAACTTCTTATGGGATATGGAGCAGTACTTTGCGGCTGCTAGGGTATCTGATGCTAATAAGGTCAATGTAACGGCTATGTACTGGGATGGAAATGCCAAGCTCTGATGGAGGACTAGGACCTCTGCGGAGATCAGCGTAGGTAGAACTCCCGTGGAAATGTGAGTGCAAATGAAGAAG
>JAOQMP010012340.1:0-13060 GCA_027563575.1 Erythroxylum pedicellare
TGTCCATTCTTAGATCTTTAGGGGCATTATCGATTTTCAATGTTTCAACTAATGCTTTCCCCTTTCCTACCACTTCAATTGGACTTGGTTGAGTTGATCTCCTAGGGTATTCAAACCTCTTAGGCGCCTTTTCCATCTTTTCAGCTTTCAAGGCCAATCGGTAGGCCTCTTCTACGTTCCAAATAGTATGCATTCCAAGCCTGTCACTTATGGACGATCTTAATCCTCTAAGATACCTTAAAACTTGCTGCATTTCAGATTCTTCAAGATTATTGCGTGCTGCCAGCCTCAAGAACTCCGAATGATACTCCTCCACACTCCTAGAACCTTGGACGCAACTTTGATAAAGATCAAATAAGTGCAACTCATAATCAGGGGGTAAAAATCTAAGAAAAAGGGCTTGTTTCAATTTCCTCTAAGATCTAATTGGTGGTTTTCTCTTCCTCTCCCGTTTCTTTTGAACATTACTCCACCAAACTTTAGCACCACTTTTTAATTTATAGTCCATAATTCATACAAGTTTATCATCTGTGAATTCCATCATCTCTTGAAAACTTTCCACCTCATCAATCCAATCAAGAAAGCCTTCAATGATTAGATTTCCACTAAAGTAAGGGACTTCAACTTTAATCTTGTAATCATCTTTACCCCTTTGACCTTTTCTTGGTTGGTATTGGTCTAGAATATCTTCATCTGAACTATCTTCCATAAGAGGCATCAAATTTTGACCGTGAGCTCTCCTATTTTCTACATTCCTTGGAAGATTAGGTATGCCAATGGGTTAGGGTTGAGGTAAACCTTTGCCTTGAGCTCCCTTAATTGGTATTCCTCCATTATTGACTTGATTAAGGCATAAAATGTTTAGAAGTTGATCCATACGAGTCGCTAATCCATTAATAGCCTTCAAAACTTCATCAAATCTCTAGTTGTCTCTTTGATCAACCTTGTGTACTGGTTGGTCAAGAGTGAAAATGTTTGGTTTGACTTTTCTATGGTTTAGGGTGAATTTTCTAGGTTGGTAGGCCTGGAAGATGGGTTGGAGCAGAAACAAAACAAGAAGAATTTTTTGGGTTGGTAGGGCTAGAAGATGGGCTGGAGCAGAAATAAAATTGGAAGAATTTTCTAGGTTGGTAGCATTGGAAGATGGGCTAGAGGGTGTGGAATGGAAACAAAACTCAGGAAAGGTACTAAGAAAGAAATCTAGGAAAAACTAGATTTTAATGATCTGATACCAACTGACTCAGCGGAAGTAATTAGGTAGAGATTTTAGGTTAATCTTAAAACCAAATCTAAGCATAAAACTTAGGATTTAATCAATAAGAGAAAGACACTCTCTCAGGAGAATTCACTGTAGAATCTTTATTATAATAATAATGTTTTGGGGGTCCCTAAAACATATGTTAATCCTCCTTTTTATATCCCTAACGTGGTATGTATATAAGAGTCCTAATCTTAGTATGAAAAGGATTAATTGAAATCCTTTTCTAAATCTAACTTATTTTCTTTTTCTTTCTGTACAAGAAAACCTTCCTAACTAGATAACTTAAAATAAAATAAAACAGAAACAAATCTTAATGGATATAGGATAACATAACAAATCCTTATCCTAATGGGTATATGACAATATAATATAACCTTATGGATTCATTCCTTTATTAGGCTTTTCTTTGACATTTTAGATTTTTTTATTTCTTTTTAATAATGAATGGACATGGTGTGGAAGGCAAAACAATAAGGTGATTAAGCAAACAAGAAGTTAAGGAAGGATCTTAGAAGGTAAAATGAGGAAAAGACAAAAAATCAAAAAAGTGCAGGAAATTTCCAGGCCAAGATCATGGCAATCAATAGGTCAATGACCACGATCGTGGCCATGTATGACATAATGATGGCCTACGTAAGGGCATATATAGGATGCGGGTTTTTTGTTAAATTTTTGTCAAATTTGACCATCCTAACCCTTCCTTACCTATATATTTACATCTTACATCAATTTTCTTACACATTTCATTTTCATTTAAATTAGCATGTTTAGGGTAGATTTAAATTGTTATGCATTTCCAGTTATTTTATTTCCGTAAATAAATATCGATGATTCGGAATGGGTTAAACTGCTAACTTTCTTACTCTCTCTAAGTCAATTATAAGATAAGGCAACAAACTTGGGTATCAAGCATAATTGTTCTCTAACACAAACCATCACCACCTCAATCACCATGACGGTCATATTCTAACCCTTTTTTTTAATTTATGTTGTTACTTTTGTCCTTATGTTTTCATATATTGTTTTCCCCCCTTTTATGAGTTTATGTGTTCCTTTCTCACATTGAGGACAATGTGTTTTTCAAGTGTGGGGAGCGATTGCGTGATTTTTGTTGAATGTGAATTTTGTATTGTGTATGCTAGTTGTTTAGGTTGCATGTGTGTGATTCGTGTGAATGTGGCAATGACTAGGATTTGACAAAATTGATTTAGCCTTGAACATAGTCTTTTAGGTTGTTAAGACTTATTAGCTTGAGAAATTAGTGACTTAAGTTACTTAGGGCTAAATATACTTATTAATTAAGATACGATGTTAGTTTATTCGCCCTAGGAATTTGCATATTCATTTATAATTTTAGGCCAATCGAATAAGTAGCATTACTAATTCTTTTTCATAAGAATGATTAGCAAAAGCAATAAGGTAGGTAATAATAAAATTTAAAAAAGAAGAAAAATGTGTAATTATAAAGTAAATAACTATTCTGCAGGCCCTTTTTGGAAACGAATCGAGTTATAAATAAAGCTATTAGTTAGTTGAGAATGTGATGTAGCTGAGTAACTGGGAGACATTCATCACAAATGTTTGCCTTCGCATCAAAAAGCTATAATGACATTCCAACCAAGCCATTTAATAAAACATGACCTAGTTGAGTAACCGGATTGACATTCATCATAAATGTTTGCCTTCACATCAAAAGATTAAGTTCATGTCCTTAAAGAAAAATCAACAGAAAAAAGATTGTTTTTAAATAAACACTTACCTAAATTGTTAATAGATTGAGTTTTAATGAAACCCTACTTAGGAAGGCTACATTTTTGTTTTGACCAAAGAATTATCAACGAATATGTGCAAGTGATAGGGATGCTTAACATTAAAAATGTTTTGATTAGTTTTATATTCAATCCAAGGTATTTAGACACAGATTTCACAAGTTAATAGGTTAGAACAACTTGAGAGATCATGTTTGAAGTTAAATTCGTTCCGTTAAGTCTTATACCATTGCCTCATTAGTGCATTTTCATGCTTTATGTTTTAGTTTGTTGTTGTTTGTTATTGTTTTGTTTGCTTGAGGACAAGCAAATGTTTAAGTGTGGGGATGTGATAAGTGTAAATTGCATCGTGTTTTAAGGTATAGTTTGATATATGTTTATCCATTAATCCAATCAATTAGTATGTGTTTAGGTTAGAATTGTGTTAGTTTGTTAATTATTTGTTTTTTAAATGTTTTATGGGTTAATATAAGCTTTTAGGCTTAAATATTATATTTTTTAGGTACCTTCATATGTTTGCTAGTGTTTCAAGGTCAATATCGAAGAGCGGAGGAGTTTTGGAAGACATTCGAGCTGAAATAATGGCCCACGATCGTGGCACAATAGGCCATGATTGTGACAGTAGTAGGCTTAGATGTAGGCCACAATCGTGGCTTGTCTCGGGCAGATGCACAACCACTTCTAAACTTCGCATTTCAAGGAATTTTTTGGACCTTTTGGACCCCAAAAAATACCTTAGTTCAACGTAAATAGAACAACAAGAATAGAAAGAAGGAACCTTTTCATCAGCCTCCATTTGGAAGCCCTAAAAGAGAGAGAAAAAAGAGAGAAAGAGAAGAAGAAGAGGAAGAAGAGAGGACCCTCGATGCTGCGACCTTCCCACGCCATTTTAATGTAAGTTCCCTCTCCATTTCCCTTATATTTCATTGATGTATAGGGTAGAGATGGGTTTAAATGTTTGGGATTTCTAATTTGTAATGGCATTCTAATTCTCCTTAGGATTTTGCTTAGATTTAATGTTAATCTAGTTTGATTTGAGTTTATAGATTTGGGTATTGTGATTAACTATTGTTTTTGTATATTTGGGTAACAAACCTAGAGGGTGAATCGGATAAAAATAATCAAATTGATCTAATGAGAGATAGGTGACCCGATAGATCACATAGTTAATCATACCGGGTTTAGTGCGAAGAAAGATCCCATATGAGGTCCGGTAGCCCATTAGAGAACTTTAGAACTAATTTTAATTGTAGGTAATTTGTTAATTAAGAGATTACAAATTTCATAATTAGATTAGGGTTAATTAATTAGGGTGCAAAATTATAACTTGAGAGAGAGTATTCCCCCTACGACTGTCTAGGATTGAACCTTAATAACACATAATCAACTAGGTTAGCATTAATAAATGGTAAAATCCCCTCTCTCATAATTTGATAAATTTCTCTTGATAGATTTCTATTGTGACTTGTGCAATTGTTGAATTTCGATTTTGTTTTTTTGTTTTAATTTTCCAAAATTGATTCTCTTATTTATATTATTGTTCACTTTTAATTTCATTTTATATTCTTTTCTTTGAGCCTTAGACGACTTAGGATTAGGCTAATACACTCCTCGTAGGATTGACCTTTTAATACTACAAAGTACAATCCGTATGCTTGCTATATCTAAGGGCTTATAAATTTAAAGCTCGAATCTGAAGATCACCCACCCTTGTAATCGACTCCTCTAGATATATTGTGGAGCCTGAATCTCTATTCGTATATGTTGTGTAACTGCAATATGATGTTACGTATCTGGTGCATGTATACATTAATGTATCTTAGTTTAGTTAGATGAATTGCTAGTGCAAATGGTGATGGTAGTGGTGGGGTACGAGCTCTCTTATGTTTTATAGTTTGATTCTCTAAACAAATGCCTCCTCATCCATTTGCAGTGGTGCACTAATAAGTGCAAAGTATTACCATTGACTTCTATCCTCAGGTTAACCATCTTCATCAATATGAGGATCTCTAACTTCATAAACATAAGAATTACAGCCATTTTCAGATCCATGCATCTATAATCACCCCTACATTATATGCTAGATGTGTAATCATCAAACCTTCAATGATGATCCTAAAGTTGGCCTTATTAAAGTATCCTCAGACTAATTATATAAAGATTATTCCAAAGTGCATCCTCTACCTCTGGCACATATAGTAGAGTAAGAGCATATTCCTCTTAGTAAGGACTTCAGTGCTCTCCCTCTTTGCACACATCGAATGGACTAAGAACTTATGCATAGACCACTTTTAAGAGAATCAAAACCCGAATGCCTTAAATTTTATTAGAATATATGGGTGTATGGTCACCATCGATTATCAATAGCTCCTCATATCTATATCTAGGAAATTACAATTAATTTGGATCTTACTCGGTGCCCACATGCTATTAGTGTAGAATCTAGTGTGAACCATAAATTGATCATAGCTTAAACTATGGTCTATACCTCCTAGTTTGAACCTTAATACTAATATGTCAACCTATGACATCCTTATGTCGTCTACCTCCAATGTGCACATAAACTCCAACGTAAACTTGTAGTAGAAATAAAAGATGTTAGAGCATTTTTCAATGAAATTATCTCACATACCCCCATTAGCAAGATTAACCTATATAAGGACGTACCAATCAATGAAATAAGGTGTATCAAATTTTTTTGTGAAAAAAGTTTAATGTATCTTCCATTTTTCCTCTATATCAAAATGAAATAGTGGATGATTTAGCTGCTATTGTTTACCTGTAGGAACCAGTGGCTCCATTAGAGGCAGTGCCTATGGTGGGGATGTTTATATTGACATCTACTACCTCCTTAAAGCGTGTGTCCTCAGGCAAGTGGTGCGTGATGAAAAGGTGGTGGTGTCCAATATAACAGTTCTACCCATTGGATGATGTGAAAGTCTCTACAATGGTCCCCAAGTCCTCACCATAGTGTAATATCTAAAGAAAATCATAAATAAAACCACAAAATGGTAATCAATATTACACGAATGCATAAGTATGGAGTACAGTATAAAATATGTAAAATGAAAGAATGAATCCTTAAGTATAATATAATTGACCTATAATAATCCCCTACCATGTTTCTATTATTCATCCATATTGTAATAGATTCCTAAATCTTATAAAGCTAAAATATTAATCCTCAAAATTTAATGCACTAAAATAACCTATATAAGTCACATTAAGAAACTCTAATCATATAAGGCACATATAAGTCTCAATTCACATAAGACATTTTTTAACATCCTAAAAATAGTACATTATTGATATCTAATTAATAAATAAGCACAAGACATAGTTTATAACATTAAATATTCCAAAAAGAATCTAAATAATGAAAACTGGGTATTATAGAAAAAAACCTAAATGAAACTAAAAATTTTGTGAAGAAAATTTTAAATATGCACTATGATACTCTATGCATGGTAAGAAATAAAAGTGGAATTGAAATTTAAGAGAAAATTAAGGGAAAACATGGTTAAGAATGAGAAAAAAAATGTGCTGTAAGTCATTTATGGCACAACAGTTACATGATACTCATATTGCCTACATAGCCCTAAGTGCATCTGCATTGTACCTTGTAGATGCTAGGTACAACTAGTACTTTGGTCTATGTAGGCAATATAGGAGTGTGTTGTTTGAATACACGTACTTTGGAAACATAAGGGACATATAGGGATACATGGGGCTTACACTAGACTATGTAAGTTCCTTGTGTAAAGTGGCACTCTCTATTTCTTGGTTCTCCTATACAAAGGTCTAAATACAATAGTGTGACCTTAGTATAGACACTCTATTATACACTTGTCCGTGTTAAAAACTAATGTATTTTATAACTTTTAGCCCTCTTCTATAGGTGAACATATATCTACCTTTCAAAAGACATAAAGATATGTGTATATGTACATATGCAGCCTCTCATATAATACCTTGTACAAAAGTGGCATATTTTATTTCTTTAAGAAGATCTATATAAGGTTGGACAAAGTGGTATATTAAAGGTTGTGTAGGGCCAAATATTGAAAAAATAATAATAACTCCAAATACTTAGTGAGAAATTTTAACTAAAATTCATTAAATTAAGATCAAACCATAAGAAAAAAAATAAGGAAAATAAACATCTAATAACCTAAAAAATTAAAAACATTAAAATTTAAGAAAATTAAAGGCAAAGAATGTTAGTTTGCCTTCGAACAAGTTCTTATTTTAGGTCATAAACTCGACCTCTTTAATCCTCACTTAGGATTTACAGGAAGATTGGAAATGATGTATATAACTCTTTCTCGATTGGGTCTCTAACTTTTAGGGCTTTAGCCAATGTTTATTCACTTTAAGAACTCTAATCTTCTTGCTCCATAACTTTACCACCAAAATACCTTGTATACTTGGAATGCTCCGAACCATCTTGACTTCAAATTACTTAGAAAATGTTTCAATCAAGAGTTAAAGAGAAGTGTCCAATCTCCTTCATAGAACTCCTCATAGAGGATCTTTTTGTTATGCCAATCCTCGGTCCTTTGCTTATAGATCTTAGCATGATCATTTGCATGTATTCTTAGCTTGTCAAGCTTATAAAGTTAGAGTAATCATTGTTCACCCACAACCTTCAATTTAAAATTTATAGCCTTGACCACCCAATAAGTTATGCTCTAATTCTACCAAAACGTGACAGGATTTTTAATAAACTAACTTAAATGGTGTCATGCCAATAGGAGTCCTATAAATAAATTGATAATCATATAGTACATAATCTAATTTCATCACCCAATCCTTTCGCAATCTAGTGATCGTCTTCCCAAAGATGTTTTTAATTTTCTAATTGGGGACATCTATTTAGCCACTAGTCTAAGGTTGGTATCCTAAGGCAATCTTATGAGTTAACTTATACTTTCTTGAGAGAGCCTCGAATTGACGCTTAGCTTATTATAGCTTTAGGAACGTCAAACTTTAAAAATATGACCTTCTTAAAAAGCCTTACTACTAACTTAAAATCATTAATCAATGATGCCATGGTCGCTACCTATTTAAATATGTAATCTACCACCTTAACATTTTTGTTACCATATGATGATAGAAAGGGACTTATAAAATTATTTCCTAAATATTAAATATCTCCACCTTTATGATGTTATTGAGAGGCATCTCCTTTTGTCTCAAAATATTTTTGATTCTTTGGCATTATTCATATGTAGATAAATATCTATACAAATCCATGAAGAGAGCAGGCCAATAGAAGCATGATTAGAGAATCTTATTAGCCATTCTTAAGGAGCTAGCATGACCACCATTGGATGAATAATGTAAATCAGAGATGATACTCTGCACTTTTCTTTTTTTACAAACCTTTTGAATATTCCATCATCACATCACTTAAATAGAAGAGGCTCATCCTAATAATAGTATGTAACATCTGAGAATTTTTTTCTTTTGTTGGTAGCTCAGGTTAAGTGGTAGGATTCCACATGTAAGGAAGTCCATAAAATTTGTATTCCATAGAACTTTATCCTTTGAGATGGCAATCAATTAATCATTTAGAAAAGAGCCATCAATGGATAACTCATCTTTACTATTCTCATTCTGCTCTTGCTATAATCTAGATAGATTATCAATTACCAAGTTTTCGATTCCCTTATTATCTCAGATTTCCAAGTCAAACTATTGCAAGAGAAAGATCATCTAATGAGTCTGGACATGGTTTTCTTCTTAATTAAGAGGCATTTGATGGTTGAATGGTCAGTATGGACAATGACCTTAGATCCCACCAAGTTTAACCAACATTTATCTATGGAAAACACCACTCCCAGAAGTTCCTTCTCGGTAGTAGTATAATTCACGTAGGCCATATCCTATGTTCTACTTGCCTTCTTGTCTTTTCTTTACCCTAATGCTACATCTATTGCATAGTCATATGCATCTACGTAACTTTGAATGGAAGGTTCAAATTTGACAATCACATAATTAGAGTTAATATAAGTGCTTCCTTTAACTTACAAAATGCATTAAGACAATCTTTGTCAAAATCATAACCTGCATCATTAAGGAGTAGGTTAGTCAAAGGTTTAGTAATTTTTTAGAAATATTTAATAAAACACTATTGAAATCTAGCATGCTCTAAAATCCTTATACACTTAACATTAGTGGGTGATTTCATTTTGTTATTACTTTAACCTTTGCCTTATCAACTTTGATTCCTCATACAGATGCCAAATGTTTTAAGAAAATTCCCTCCCTTACTAGAAAATCACATTATTCTCAATCTAGAATTGGATTTACTCTCTAACATTGTTGTAATACTTTAGACAAGTTGGTAAGGCATTCATTAAAAGTGGTACCACATATGAAAAAGTCTATTGATATTTCCATAATATCCTCAATAAAATTAGAAAATAGCCATTATTTAGAGTTAAATAGTGGTAGGAGAAAACAATGAACAAAAGACATTTTACTATAAGAAAAAGTGATATAAAGGAAGGTAAATGTGGTCTTTTTTTAGTCATTAAGGTGGAAAAGGACTTTTTTTAAAAAAGAGTAACCATCCATAAAACTAAAGTAAGAATGCTTTGCCAAACTTTCAAATATTTGATCAATAAAAGGAAGGACAAATGATTTTTTTGGCTTGTTTTACTTAATTTCCTATAATTTATACAATTTCTATAACAATCATGCCTCCCTTTTAAGAAACTATTTAGATAAGCCTAACCCATTCATTATTAAAGATAAGATAAATTATCCTAACATATATTATTTTCAACTTCCTTCTTAACCATTTCTTTTATGTTGGGATTAAATCTCATTTGGTGCTCAATAAAGGGTTTATCATCTTCCAACAATATCCCATACATGCAAATAAACAAGTCAATGCCCTTAATATCATCAATGGTATACCTTATACATTTTGGTACAACATAAAAACTTCAAATAATTTTTAAATTTTAAATTCATGTAGATTTGTATTCATAACCACAAGATGTATAGAGTTAGGTCCAAAGAACTCATACCTACGAGTGGAAGGGAGAAGTTTAAGTTCTACTTATGGAGTTTTCTCCTCTCTCTTATTGGGTAAGTAGCCATTTTTCACTAAGTGCTCTTTGAATGGACCATCTAGTTCATACTTGGCTAACTCCTCTTTCACTACGTAGTCAATCATATTAATCTTATAATAAGAATCTCCAAGAGAAGGATACTTAACAGCATTACATAATTTAAATTTAACCTTTTCATCACTGACAGTTAGAGAAAGATTCCCATCCTTTACATCAATGATAACTCTAACCATAATTAACAAAGGCTTTCTAAGTATGATGGAGATTTAGGTATCCTCCTCCATCTATATGACAACAAAATTAGAAAAAATAAAAAATCATTGTCGTTCATGGGTAAGTCCTCCAATATATCTACTTGATATTTGAATGAGTTACTCGACAACTATAACATGATAGTGGTAGGTTACAAATCTCTCATCGTAAGCTCCCTATAAATAGAGAAAGGTATAAGACTCACACTTACCCCTAAATCACTGAGGCATAGTTAAAGCTCATATCACTGATGACGCAAGGGATAGAGAAACTGACATGGTTCTTAAGTTTATAGGGCAACATATTTTGAATTATAGAACTACATTCCTCTATCAAGGCCACATTTTCATAGTCCTCAAGCCTTCTTTATTGGATAATATCTCCTAAAAGAATTTAGCATAAGAGGGCTCTTTTTTAATGTAATAGTGAATGGTATTTTAATTTACAACTTTTAAAGAACGTCAAAAAACTTCTCATATTGCTTATTTAATTTCACCTTGGCCAATCTTAGGGGAAGGGAATAGTCAACTTACGAGGTGCAAGGGGAAAATATGTGGGTTCTTGATCTCTTATCCCTTTTCCTTACTAGTCTTTGTATTCTCTGTCGATTTCTCCTTTTTATAATTCTCTCTATTTTTTACTTTGCTTCCCTTAATGCTATCTAATAACTGATCAGTCCTTAAGTTTATAGCCTCATAACGTTCTCTCAAATTCTTAGATCTTTTAGGGAGTTAAGCAATTTGGGCTTCTAACATTTTGTTATGGATAACTATAGATACCACCGTAGAGTTGAGCTTTATAATCTCCTCCTTGAATTCTTCATTTTGTTTGGCATGATTGGTAAAGGGTTTTTCTAAAATAGACTCTAAGATTTATTTCTAAAGATGGGGTTGAATGGTCTAAGCTTGAAACCAGGCAGCTGCCTATTCAAAGTTGTAAGGTTAAACATATTTCTAAATGAGAGATTAAGGGAGTTTCTCCAACCAGAATTATAGATATTTAAAAATGGATCGTTCTTTTGGTGGGATTGCTAATGAAATTAACCTGTACAAATTAGTTCCTTAACTAGCAATTTATAGCTAAGTGCTCTAGGAATCTATAGATGTTAGAAGCCATGTTAGTACAAGAAATCATATTAGTACCACTAGTAACATTAACATTTATATTATCAATTTTTTGGTACAATATGTCTACCTTAGCAGTTAGAAAATTTAAAGCATCTAGATCATGCTTACCTTGAATCTTCTTAGGGGGTGGCTCTCTCATTTGACCACTAATAGTGGTTTTAAGCTATGTCCTCAATAAAATAATACGCTTCATCTACTACCTTTTTTATTAAGGCTTTAGCAGTAACGTCATATATCGAGATCTTTGTGTTGTAGGTTATTCCACTATAGAAAGTCTGAACTATCAGCAACTTCTCTAAGCCATGGTAAGGATAAGAACTCAATAACTCCTTGTATCTCTCTCAAGCCTCATATAAATACTCTTTTTCATTCTAGGAAAAGTTGGTGATTTAATTTTTTATATATATGGTCTTGCTTAGAGGAAAATATTTTTACCAAAAATTTACAAGAGAGTTAATCCTAGGTAGTGATTGACCTGTTTGTAAGGTTTATAACCATGCTCTAGGTTTATCACTCAAAATAAAAGGGAATAACTAGAGCTTGATTGCATCAAAAGACACACCACTCAGCTTCAACATGTCATAGTACATTAAAAACATTAATAAATATAAGTTTAGGTTTTTATATGGTGAAACTCTAAACTGGTTTTGCTACATCGTACAATACAGAGAGCTTTAGCTGGAAGTTAGTGACTTCGATGCTAGGCCTTGCAATGCCTAAGCTAATGCCCTAGGCATTTGGTGAAGCAAGTTCCTTTAACAACCTTATATACATTATTTTATTAACTTTTATTCTCCTATGAAATCTGCTTCTTATGTGCAATATTCTCTTGATTAATAATATTTCCATAATCATCAATATTATGCATACAAAAAGTGATCTATAAAAGAGAAGTAATAAAGACAAAATTAGTAAATAGATAATGAAACTAAAACAAAACAAAAAAAAAGATCTAGTCTAGTTAGTTTATGAACTTGCAAATATTAATGCTTAATTTGTGGTAAAGATGTCAAAAACTTCTTTTTATATTTTACCAAAAGTGTATGAAATAATTGTAACTAGTATAGGCAAGTACTGGACAATCTCACGAGATATATCGATAAACTACCCACTATCAACAAACTTAATAAGTTAGATTAACCTTTATAGATGAATGAGTGAGGTAAATAAAATAAGTAACAAGTTTCAATACTAATGCAAAGAAATAATCAAGAATATACTAAACTATAAATTAACTAGATTTAGGTCAGATTCTCCTAGGACTTTACTATATTTAACTTCACCTTGACTAATAAATTATTCTAAACTCTTAGACAATATTCTCTCTCTCTCTCTCAATGTACAATCCTTATATATTAATCAACCAAAATCCCTTTTGAATTTAGACAAACTAAGAATGCTTAATTCATTTTATAAATGCTTTTGATAGGTTTCACCCTAACTTAGGAAGATCTTACAACTTTATCTCGAATAACTCACATTTAACCATCTTTATTCGTGTTATGAATTAAACATACATCTCACCTCTTAAATTTTGAAGCATAAATCAAGTGTTAGATCTTGTGA
>JAOQMP010012404.1:0-13051 GCA_027563575.1 Erythroxylum pedicellare
TGGCAACTCAAGTCACAACACCTTTATCTGAACATGCATTTTATGAAATGCATCAAATACATACATGTCATATATCACATTCATATATGACACTCAAACAAAGCTCATAATCATCGGAACGAAGTCTAGCATTTAACTTTCGTTAAGAATTTACATAGCATTCAGAAATCTATAGTAATCAGAACCACAATCAAAGAACTTCCAATACATTCCTAAATATTTGTCTCCTCGGACAATTCAAGTCCAGAATTCATAAACAAATCGTAAACAATTTAATAATATTAGAAGTTTAAACAAATTGAATCAAATCAATCCTAGGAAATCATCTAGGTTGACTCACAGAACGCTCCAATATGTTATTGCCTGGATTGTCCGCCAATGTCCGCCTGGCATCCACTTGGCTTCTCTATAACATACAAAACACATTTACACATATCACACTTTTCCACAATTGAACAAATATTCCTTAATGCAAACGTACTTATACAATATGCACAATGTATATTCAATGACAATTTTAGGGTAATTTATTGAGATCCTTATGAATAAATCATTCAGATATCAAATCCCTCATTAATACCATGTACACTTATAATTTGGACTAATAAAAAGCAATGTAAAACCAATTATACAACTTCATTGACCACTTTAGATTTTCTTCCAAGTCACACTTTCGGGTCTATTGTTCATATTCAATTAGAAAACAAAAATAATATAATTTGATCATCCTCTCTTCTATAAGAGTGTTCCTCTATGTATTGTCTTTCCATTTACCCAAAAATCACTCAATTTGGTTCCGTAATTTGGAAGATATACCTCAAATATTATCAGGTTGTTCATATTCAAAAATAGTGTACGACACACTAGTTCCATCCAAAAATTCAACATCTTAGGGACTGAATCATAATTTGACTTTTTCATATGATTTGTATCACTATGTATTTAGTTTACTCCAAATTAAAAATCATTTCATTTGGAATCCTATAGATCCAAATATAATCAAAATACTGAAGTCTAGTCAGTGAAAGAACACCAGTTCATATTATTTAAGAGCACACTCACTGTACCCGTCCTATGTTTTTTAATTAATCTTTCTCAATTCATTTCAAAATGCTACAAATTTTTATGTAGAGGTAGAAGAATGTCATAGTAATCTAATGATTCAAGAATCAAGTCACTTGGAGGTCTAGAGAAGAAGTTTAGACAAAAACCTATCAGATGTTCATCAGCCTCTCAAAGCTTCAAAGTCGCTATCGTGCAATTACAGGATAGCGATTTTTGCTATCCAACCTCCAAAGTCGCTGTCTTGCTTTTGCACGACGGTGCTTTTTAGCTAAACCTCAATGTCACCATCGTACTTTTGCATAACGGTGCCTTTTAGCCTATAATCTTAAAAGCACGACGGTGCATTTCCACTTGTTCTTCTCTACTGACATCTGAAATTCTAAACTCCATAACTTTTGATCCAAAGCTCCAAAATTAGAAAACTTTATATCAATGAAAAGCTTAAAGAAAGTTATACAACTTTAGTGAAGGAAATTTTATCCAAATATGTCTATATCAATACAGAAAATTCACGGAAACTTTAGCTTGAAAATTCAACACTGTTACCATTCATTCCTAGAAAATTTCCAGACTTCCATTTTTTTCAAAAACCCATATTTCAAATTTCTATTTATAGTTTTTCTACTCCATTTCCATCAACTCATTCACCAGAAATTCATATTACTCCAAAATGTGCACATTTAATCAAATTCTCAAAATCATAAAAAAACAGGTATCAGTGTTCCGCTCTTCATGTTCTGCATTTTAAACTTTTATACACATTCTCTATTTTTCTTCTCAACTTCTATTTAAACACTCATTTCCATCTCAAACGATCATTTTATAACTATCCTTCAACTCAAATACCACTTTTTTAATCATTTCTAAGAAACTCATCCACCCATGTATACACACATATATACATATTCATGCACAGTGAAGAAAAACAAGAAATAAAGTATACCACCTTTTCATTCTTTGATTTTCTACACTCATTTCATACACCATTTTTATTACTATTTCAACTCCAAAAATAATTTCCACAACATCAGATCACTAGAAATCCATCAAAAACTAAATAACACTATGATCAAAATTTTTATCCCGTCCACAATATTCAAGAATATATATATAAGTAAATGCCATATTCCATGCAGATGACAGTGATTCATCAAATTTATGTCATAAATCCATAACTCTAACAAATTTCTTCACTACTTACTTGTTGAAGACTCCGAAAGCTTCAACTATCTTCAAGCCCTAACTCCATGCAAAACTCACGTATTTACTATGCAAAATGACCAGCTTCTAGTTTTTCTTTAGGTGGAAGAATAAATAGCAGTGGTGGTAGAGTTATGGGAGGAGGAAAAACAAAGAAATTCCTCAGAAGATGTTTGATGGAAAACTCTGTGTAGTGAAAGGAAATTTGAAGAAGGTGCCTAGAAAATAACACTTAAGACGTTTTACTCAACCCTTTTTAACTCTCAGGTATCTATAGCTCACTCTCAGACAAAACTCATAAAGGCAACTTATTAAGTGACACTTAAAACCTAAGCTCTAACTTAGTTTTCTTTTGAGCTAATTACTTCAACTATCATCTTTACAATCCAATTATCTCCAATCTTCTTTTGACTTCTTTTTTTTTCTTTGTTTTCCATAATACATCTATAAATTCAAAAATAATTCCGAAATTCACCAAAATTTAAAATATTACAATTTCACTAACCTGTAAAATTTTCAATGTCAAACATGCAAAATTCTCAAAAATTCACAAATCAGTCAAATTACACCCAAAAAATGTCAATGAACACATGTGCAGTCATATGAATGTGCAAAAATGTGCATGTCACACTTAACTTATGCATGATGCAAAATTTTCCTAATTTCTCATAATTCACTATTCTAGTTTTAACATGGGTAACGGGATCTTACAACTTACTATCGTAATCCCACTTAATGGTCTTACATATCTGTGAACTTAGGGGATTCTGTGAAGGAGCTTCATGTCACTAGCGGGCAAGTGGGAGAAGCCTTTAGTCGAAGTGCACTTGACATAACTTAGGTGACCACCACAACACATATAATCATGCATTTTAGAACTTGAAAAGCCCAAAATGTCACTTTTTCGAAACCTGATTTCATAACCGTAATATCTTTTTTTAAAAAGTCATTTTCATATTATTCCAAATTCATTTCCATCGTTCATTTCATAAATCGTTAACACAATTTATATACAAACATGTAGCACTTTCTCTAAGCATTTAAAGAACAATAAATGCACATTTATAAAGTAGTTGAAAAAATTTATTTCCATTTCTTGAAAGAAACATTAATGATTTATTTACTCAATTATAAAAATGTAACCCACCTTGAATTCCTTGCTTAACAATTGCTCAAAGATGCCTCTCTTCTTGCTCCTCTTTCCTCTCTTGATTTCCCTCAACATTGGCAAAAATCCCAATTCAATAGGAATTCCAATTAAGAACCCACAAGGTACATTCACTAAAATTGATCCTAGAATACTAAAACCCATGCATTTCTTAAGCTTTATGAACTAAAACCCTTCCATAAATCCAAAGGATTAAAATCAAACTTACCTTGAATCTTCACCAAATAATGAGATTATTGGCTCAAAAAGAGGATCTTATCTTCCTATTTCTTTTTCCCTTCTCTCACAACCCCAAAATCTCTTTTAAAAACTAAGAAATGATGAAACCTTAGCTCAACTTTCTTCTTTTCTCTCAACCACCGAAACCTCTCTTCTTTCTCTCTTTGTTTCGTTATTTCTCTTCTTCCTTCTCTATTTTTGTTTTTCTTCCTTCTCAAGAGTAACACAACTCTTCCTTTTCCCATTCTACCCTTAATGAGTGTAAAAAGTCCATTTTTCCCTTCATTAAAGCCTTATGTCTTTTTAAACTTAAGTGACTTGCCAACTTTGCCCTTTATGCATTCTTACCACTTTTAACTCAATTAACCCATGAAATAAAATCCTACTAACATTGACATGTTAATTAACTCAATAAAAAAGTTTAATCCATCAAAACCTCATAATTAATTTAAACCATGCTTAATGCACTAAAAAAATTAGGGGCTAATAGCTCCCCATGTCATGTCCACTTAAAATAATTTAGAACAAACCATTTTCTAAATAAATGGAGATTCACTTTATCAATAGGAAGAAAAAGAATTTGTTTGCACTTTTTACTTGAACATCTGATCTTTGGGTCATCCATATATGTAGGTTGAGAACATGCATGGAGAATAAAAGCTTTAACTTCCTCAACAAACTCAGGAATAATAAAACCATTAGGTTTTAATCGTCTATATATCTAAGATCTAACAACATTACTCATTTCTACAAAAATGTTATTCAAAAAAGTGATTTCATAGTTAGTATCTATTGGGCTCAAAATTTTTTAAATTAAAGTATAAATGTAGTAAGAATGCATGAGGGGCAATCTTGGTAGATCACTTAAGTCTAAAGGTTATAAGGCATAAGTAGAAGGGCATAAGGGTCATCGTACAATCATTAAGAGTGTAAGTTAGAAGAAGAAGTAATTGTTGTCTTGTTTGAGAAGAGAGTATCGTGGAAGAGAGGAAGAAGAAGAGAAAAAGAAAAAAGGCTAGGGTTTGTGAAAATCTTGAAGAGCTAAATCAAGTAAGTATAAACTTTACCTCTTCTTCATTGCTAGATGACGTATAATTAGTGTTAGATAGAAGTGAAAGATAATGTGGAATGTGGTTAGGAAGTTGTTGATGAATGGTGTAATGTTTTAATCTTTTAGGGTTAATGATCAAAGATAGATTTTGATGTATTTGTTAATAATATTGTGTTCAAATGAGCTTGGAAATGAAGTAGAAGAGTTGGTTTAGGGTTAAGATAGGTTATATTTGAAAGATGTGGAGTATATAGATGAAGAATGTCGAAAAATGTCTTCGAAATGAGTTTCTGGAAAAGTTCGTTGTGGCGAAGTCAACATCTTCCCTGCGGCGAAATCCATTTTTCTACACAGACATGTTTTGTTATTTTTGGCATAACGTTTTTTATAGTTATCCAAATGAAGTGATTTTTGATTTGGACTAAACTAAAGACATAGTTATACGAGTTTTGTAAAGAAATAACGTTTAAATTCAGTATATAAGGATATCAATTTTTGGATGGAAGTTAAGTATAGAATATTGTCTCAGTATAAGAGTAGTCCCAGTATGTTTGGAGTATAACTTTCGGATTTCTAATCGAAATTGAATGATTTTGGTGTCATTAGAAACTTAAGACAATGGCAGACATTTTTTTAGAAGAAAGTGTTAGCAAATTTCTTCATTTACCTGATCATAAAGATCATGGAAAATGGACCCGAAAGTATAGATTTTGAAGGGGTTATAGTTCAATTTTAGCTTCTTGATTTTTGAAGCCTTATGAATTTACTTTTAATGTTGTTTGAATGAGAACTTGGTTTTTTATAGGAAACCAAGCAAGTCTGATCCAGGAGCAAGAGGAAAGACAACATTGAACTTAGATTGTCAAGAAAAATTAGGTGGTTAATATATTTATAGTTGTTGTGTAGTATAGGCAAATTGTCTTGCTTGTTTGTATGTTATGTGTTAAATTGCTTGTTGTGAATTATGGCAATTGTTATAAATGCATTGTGATTATGATCATGTTATGCCATCGAATTTTGTATAAATGAAAAAAGGAAAAAGCATGATGGGCATGAAAAGTACGAATGTGTGTGAAATGAGTTAAGCATTGAACTTTGATTTTGTTTAGGCAAGAAAGGAACGTTTCGTTAGTCACGTGCACATCGACATATAGCCTTCTCCCGGCTGCCCGCTTGAGGCCACGACATCCTGAGAAATCAGACTCATTTTGTTCACGATATAAACTTCAGTTTATTTGTTCTGTTCCATAGAACTCTCGAGCCATTTGTTGTGCATTTCATCATCGATTTGTCAAGCATGATGTATAATTGAGTGTTATGTTGTGATGGATAAATTACATGACAGGTCCTTTATGATGACATCTGAGTAAATATAAGTTATGAGTTTCAACTTGTTGAGGATTGAATTTTTATATATATATGTAATTATGCTTGAATGTGTAGCTCAATGCCAATGGCTATAAATGTATAAGCCACTGAGCTTCGCAGCTCACCCCAATTACCCTCCACTCCTCAGGTGTAGAACGAGAAGATCGTTGATCCTTGTAAGGCATCAGAAACTCTGAGAAAGTTAGAGACTTTTGTACTAAGTGAGTGATTTTGGTTAGCTTTATAAGCATATCAACATTGAGCATCCTTATGTCTTTTGTTTCAAGTTTTGATGTGTATAATGATATGTATTTGCTCAAACTCTTTGAATTAGTAAGAAAATGATGAGTCGAAATTCCATTGGTGTATGATTATGTTAGCTTGTGGTCAGGTTGGATGGTTAGATTTGAATGTATGTGTTTGTTTAAAATGTTTGTGGATTGAGGTTTCTAAGGGTTTCGCCGCAGCGAAGCCAAAGGTCACCGTTGTGAACCTTTTTGAAGGCGTCTTCGCCACGGCGAAGAATTACTTACGTTGCGGCGAACTTTTCCTGAAGGGTCCATAGAGATAACTCCATAGGTTCGCCATGGCAAATCTATAGCTCGCCGCGGCGAACCCTCCTTTGCTGCCATGCTGAGATTTTTTTATATATAAATGTGATACCTTTCACTTTTCTTTCGCCCACCCTTTCGTGACTGTCCCGAATAGTCTTCTTGGAATTCATCCAAAGACCCGAGTCAAACATTGTTTGGTATCTGAATCGATTTTTAGGCTCTGAAAACGGGGTCCAACACTAAGTCTTTTTTTATAAAAGTTGCTTTAGCTTACTCTACATGCTCTATGTTACCCCTTTATGAAGAACATAGTGATAAATATAGTCTCATATGTACATTTGCATTCTTTAAAGAATTTTATAGAATACATGGCTAGTTATATAAACCTATTTTTAAGGTTGTGTGACTCATTAAAACTTAGGGTTTCTTGTTTTTGACTAAAAAAAGAGGTAGAAAAGAAGGGTTTTTGGCTAGAGAAAAATTTTAAGTGTCAATTTAGAGTTATTTTACATTGGTCTTAATCAAGAATTCAATATTCTTTGGATAAAAAGGAAGCCTTCAATTTCTCTTTTCGAATTTCAAGATTCAAGAAAATGATTTCTTTATCATTTTTCTTTATTGCTTTTATATTAATGTTCTCTATGTTCATATGACATAATTGGTATATAGATTTAGGTAAGTAAAACCTATAATGTGACATACTTCTATTTATTCTTTGAATAATGAAATTATAGTTTTCTCACGGTTTATTCATGATTTTAAATTGAATGCATTGAAGGATCAAAAGTGGAAGATTCAATATATGATTCATACATCAAGTTTACGTTATAATGTGAATAAAAAGAGTTAAGTGTGATCTATTCAAAAGAAATTCGTAGGTTATTTAGGTTCAAAAGAGATTTCAGTTGATTAGCCTCTAAATGGGGATAATAGGTCTAAAGATATAATATAGTCTAAGTTAGAACTCTTACTGGTTTAAGAAACTATAATAATTCTTAAATTAAATGGGAAAATGAATATAGTAAAATCCTAGGGAAAACTTGCCTAAGCCTCCGTTTCGTTGAGCTTTTATCAGTAGAGCTTTTGTCAATAGAGCTTTTGTCAGTAGAGCTTTTCTGAGAAGGGCTTTATTTAAAAGCCAGTTGACTGTTTGGCTGTCAATTTAAAAAACAGCTTTTTTAAAAGAGCTTCATACAGTAGACTGTTTGGTAACATAAAAATAAAAAGCACTTTTATTAATTTTAACTATATTTTATTTTATAATAAAATTATTTATGCTAAATAATTTTTAAAGTATATTAAACAATATGCAAAGTACCATATTTTAGTAAAATTAGTAGTTTGATTTAGTTGTAAGTGCAAATTGATTACCTGAATAAAATTCAGTTTACTGCCTAGTTTTCTTTCACTTAAAGTGATATTTTACTACAGTTGGTGTCAAAGCAGCAATGAACAACACTACACAGTTGTCTGTTCCTATTCTAGATGGGAAAAATTACAATCGTTGGTGTGTTCAAATAAAGGTCCTGTTTGATTACCCTGATCTGCTGGAGGTCGTGAAGATTGGAGTGCCTAAATTAGATAATGCAAATGATGTACAGCGAGTTGCAAACCGTGACCTGAGAAAGAAGGACAAGAAGGCATTGTATTTCATTCACTAAGGAATGAATGATGAGACGTTTGAACAGATTGAAGGAGCTACTACCTCAAATGAAGCGTGGACTATGTTGTCCACTTCATACAAAGGTGATGAGAAAATTAAGAGGGTGCGGCTTCAAACTTTGAGCAACAGTATGAGTTGCTACAAATGGAGTCTTCTCAAACAATTGATGCCTACATTAACAGAGTTCTTGCATTGACAAACAATATGAAAACAAATGGTGAAACTCTGTCCGAGCAGAATAAAGTGGAGAAGATTCTGAGGTCCTTGACTCCAAGGTTCAAGCATGTTGTAACTGTAATTGAAGAAAGCAATGATCTGTCATCCATGACAGTCAAATTATTGTCCAGCTCCTTGCGAGCACATGAAGAAAGGATGAATGACAACAAGCTTGATAAGACAATTGAGCAGGCTTTCCAGGCGCAAGTCTCTGTTGGGGATTCCTACCAAAAGCATGGAAATTCCCATGGTAGAGGAAGACGACGAGGTGGTAATCACTTCAACAAAGGCTGTGGTGGTCTGAATCGTGGTGCTACAGAACAAAACAACACAAGATGCAACTCCAAGGATGGACAAGGTCGTGGACGTAGCAAGGGAAGATTTGACAAATCAAATGTGGAGTGTTTCAACTTCCACTAACATGGTCATTATGCAAATGAGTACAGATCCAAGGTTGATAATCAAGCTGCCAATTATGCACAAGAAATGGATAATCAAGAACAAAGCTGAAAGTGATCATGGAATCTTAATGGTGTCTTCATCAAATGAAACTTCCAATCATCATACACAGTATTTGGATACTGGCTGTACAAATCATATGTGCGGTCGAAAGGAATTGTTTGCTGAGCTTGATGAGTCATTTCATGCAAAAGTCAAATTTGGCGATGGTAGATTCATTCCGGTGACAAGGAAAGGACGAATCCTCATTACAATGAAGAATGGAGATCACAGGTACATCTCAAATATGTTTTATGCGCCTGACATGAAAAACAACCTGCTGAGCATGGGTCAATTAGCTGAGAAAGGTTATGAGGTGAATATTTTTGGAAATCAATTTTCAGTTATTGATAAACAAGGTACTTTAATTTTAAAAACTGGTTTATCAAAGAATCTTATGTTTTCAGTTGACATCGGTAAAGGAGAATTTAAGTGTTTGAATGCAATTGGAAGTGATGAATCGTGCCTTTAGCATCTTTGTTTTGGCCATTTAAATTTTCAAAGCCTTAAAGTTCTTGCTAAACAAAAAATGGTGAAAGGTTTACCTCAAATCAAACATCCTGACCAATTGTGTGAAGCATGTATCATTGGAAAGAATCACAGGTTACCATTTTCTAAAACTATGGAGCATGCGAAATCTCCTTTGGAACTTGTCCATACTGGCGTATGTGGTCTTATGAATATCCAGTCAATTGGAGGTAACAGGTATTTCTTGACATTTATTGATGATTTTTCAAAGAAAACTTGGATTTATCTGTTGAAAAGTAAACCTGAGGTATTTAATTGCTTTAAGAAATTTAAAATGTTTATTGAAAGACAAAATGGCCAATCACTTAAAAGAGTGCAAAGTGATGAAGGAGGTGAATACATCTCTAATGAATTCAGAAATTACTCTGAAGAACTTGGAGTGCAGCACAACACTACATTTCCCTACACTCCTCAACACAATGGAGTCGCCGAAAGAAAGAATCGAATGATACTAGATATGGCAAGAAGCATGCCAAAGGCAAAAGGTATGCTTTACTATTTTTGGGCAGAAGCTGTCTCATTTGCAATGTATTTGTTAAACTGATCACCTACTAGGAGTGTTCCTAACACAACTCCCATTGAGGCGTGGAGTGGTTTCAAACCAAACACGCAGCATCTAAAGGTGTTTGGTTCGATTGCTTATGCCCATGTCCCTACAGCAACAAGGACCAAGCTAGATGATAAAGCGGAAAAAACAATTCTTATTGGATACAAGCACGGTGGGTACAAGCTGTACAATCCAATGGACAAAAGGATTATAGTCAGTCGCGATGTGATTTTTGCTGAAGATGAGACATGGAACTAGAGTATTAATACTCATGAGGATTCCCATAAACGTGTAATTTACGTTATGAAAGATGAAACAAAAGTCCCAGCCACAAATGAGAGAACAATCCAAACTGAAATTTCATTTGATGTTGAGACCGCACCTACTGCCACTGAAAGACCAAGGAGGCAACATTGACCACCTACACATTTGCAGGATTATGAAATGAATGTTAATTGTGAAATTGATGACAATGGAGATTTGGTGCATTTTGCTTTTCTTGCAAATACTGAACCTATATTGCTTGAAGATGCAATAAATAATCCTAAATGGATTAATGCAATGAATGAGGAGATGATGTCCATTGAGAAGAACAAAACATGGGAGCTTACTGATCTTCCACAAGGTCACAAAGCAATTGATGTGAAATGGATTTACAAGATCAAGATGAAGGTGAATGGTGAAATCGAAAGATTTAAGGCACGACTAGTAGTGAAGGGATTTTAACAAAGACAAGGTCATGATTATGAGGAAATTTTTTCTGCTGTTGCTCAGATGAAGACGGTGAGATTGTTTATTGCTTTAGCTGCACAAAAGAAATAGAAAATTCACCAAATGGATGTTAAATCTGCGTTTCTCAACGGTTCACTTGAGGAGGAGGTTTATGTAAAGTAGCCACCCGGTTTCATATTGTCGGGCAAAGAAGAAAGGGTGTACAGGCTTAATAAGGCATTATATGGTCTTAAACAAGCACCAAGAGCATGGAACAAATGCATTGATTTGTTCCTTCATGAAGCTGGTTTATAGAAATGCCTCTCCGATCATGACCTATATGTGAAGGTTAAGGGTTCTTGAGATTCACTAATTTTATGCCATTATGTGGATGATATAATTTTTACAGGAAGTAACCTCAACATGATTAATGATTTCAAGTAGACCATGATGAAGTAGTTCGAGATGACTAACTTGGTTTTATGTCTTATTTTTTGGGCATCGAAGTTGTTCAAAGAGAAGATGGAATTTTCATCAATCAAAAGAAGTATGCTGTTGAGTTTTTGAAGAAGTATCATATGGAAGTCTCAAATCCAGTTCAAACGCCAATTGAAACTGGTATGAAATTGACAAAAACTGGTGATGAGTGAATCATTGATCCTACATATTTTAAACAGATTATTGGAAGTTTAAGATACCTCGCATGCACAAGACCAGATATTTGCTTTACTTTGGGTTTAGTTAGTCGATTCATGGAGTCTCCTCGTCAAATACATTTGCAAGCAGTAAAAAGAGTAATGCGTTATATCAAAGGTACTCATGATTTTGGTCTTCTCTATACATCATCTAAAGAATGTGAACTTGTTGGATACTCTTGACAGTGATTGGGGTGAGATTTGAGCGAAAGGAAAATCACAAGTGGCCATTGTTCTATTCTTAGAAACATTGTCTTTACATGGTCATCGAAGAAGCAATCCATTGTTGCCTTATCAACGTGTGAAGCTGAGCACGTAGCAGCACCATTCAATGCATGTCAAGCAGTTTGGCTTAGCAATATAATGAGCCAAATTGGTTTTAAATTGCAAGGTCCATTGAAGATTTACGTTGATAATCTGTCTACAATTAATTGAGCCTAGAATCCAGTCTTTCATGAAAGAAGTAAACATATTGATATTTGATATCACTTTCTGAGAAATCAAGTTGCGAAAAATGTGATCAAGCTGGAATATTACAAGACTGAAGATCATGTTGTAGATATCATCACTAAACCGTTGAAGGTTGATGCTTTTATTAAGTTGAGGAACCTACTTGATGTAAAGACCCTCCCGATCAGAATTAAGGGAGGATGTTGACCAGACTATGTTATTAATTCTGATTTTATTGTTAGTGGTTGGTTACTTATCCTATCTTCTAGGACTATTAGTCATCATGGGTAGTGAGACAATTGTAATGGAATAATGGGTAAGTCATGATCCTAAGTTTTAGCTTGTTTAACGTCACAACAAATTCTATAAATTAGTAGTTTGATTTGGTTGTAAGTGATGATTGATTATCTTAATAAAATTCAGTTTACTACCCAGTTATTTTTCACTTAAAGTTATATTTGACTACACAAACGATATAGTTATCTCACAACTCGTTCCAAATTCAATGCTAACTCAATATAAACTTGAAATAATTTAGGAGGGAGACAAAATGCAAGTGGTTATTTAAATATGGGATACTATTGGGCAGAAACTTAGAAATTCGCATAAGAAACTCCTAGTCGTAGACAGCTATCAGCGGGAAAGTCGATTTAAATTTACCGGAAAAGCAATCCCATGGGGAAGAGAAATTACAAGAGAACAAGCTTCTGCTTCTTAATCTCAGTAGAAACTATGTTGTCTGAATGTACTTAATTAAGAGGAATATACAAGTATTGAGTGTGAGGGATGAGCCATTTCTGAATATACTAATTTGGTTTAAGCTTTTCCATGTCCGAAGCAACATGTGGATCCTAAAAAGTTGGCTACCCTTAGGACATCTCCGACCAAGATATCAAAACACCAAATTTGGTATTTTGTTATAAAAAATCTCCTCCAACCAATGCACCAAAAGTACATACTCAAATGGTGCAATGAACAGTAACACACTAAATTTGATATTTTACTATTCATTACACCAAAAGTACAAAAAGACAACTTTATCCCTTTACTTTTTAACATTTTCCTTTTATGTTATTTTCACAAATTGATTTATTTACATAATTGACTAAGTAATTAAA
>JAOQMP010012605.1:0-13034 GCA_027563575.1 Erythroxylum pedicellare
CATCGCATTTAGTTGAACTTAGGAAATTAATTTCACCTTTGGTTCCTCAAAGAGAACGACCTGAGGTTGTGCTATATACAATCCTTGGTTAAATTTTTGAAGTGACCCCAAGGCGACAATCGGACAAAAAAGAAAAGTTATTTCACTTATTAAGTCACACTCGTTACTAAAACAAAAGTTAATTATATTGAATTAAAATAAATGTTAAATTTTGTTGCTATCAATTAAATATTTCAGTTAATTAAGATAATGAAAAAAATGAATATTGTGTGATATTATTTAATGTATAAATGAATATTGTGTAATTTAAAAATTTGTGATCAAATTATAAATATTAAATTTTTTTAATGCATATTAAAAAAGGAATTCTGATTGAAATATTAAAAAAAATATAAGCTAGAATATTAAAAATGAATTAGTAAAATTAGTTTGTAAAATTTTGGAATGAAAAAATTAAAAAATTAGGAAATGTACAATGTAATGTATTTGTTATAAATGGATAAAACATAGAAAGTAAATACAAATATTATAAAATCTAATTAAAATGTAAAAAATTATATCATCATTTAATTATTAATTTTGCTATTAATTGAATAATTTAGTTATGATTTAAAAGGTAAATATTTGGAATGAAAAAATAAAATAATTTAGGAAATCTATATTGTGATGTATTTTTATGAATGGATAAAATATAGAAAGCAAATACAACTATTATAATATCTAACTAAAACAGTACACCTCAGTCACGACCCGTGACTGAAAAAACTAATTAAAAAATGTTTTAGAATATAAAAAAAAACCTCAGTCACGGGTGTGACTTATGTGACTAAAGAAAACTTAGTTAATTAAAATAAATAAAAATTTTATTGGGTGCAACTATAAAGTCACACCTGTGATCGAGTATAGAGTTTTTAAACCTAACTCTAAAATCATGCCTATATCAGCCTACGCCCATTCTATGATCTTATTCCTCTCTCCGGTGAAAAATCTAATTGTCCGAATCTCCGTGGTACTTTAGATCTTGAGTTCGGTCGTTGCTGTCCTCTTTGCCTCTTCGGTATTGTCATTTGTTGATATCACTGTCTTGCCTTTTGTCGCGGCCTCCGTTGGAAGCTGCTTATAATTATAAGTAATCTCTTATATCGTTAAACATATTTCGGTACATTTAGTAAAATGTATTAACTTAACGTCTTGTTTTGATATGGGTCAATGCTTCGTTCTTCATATACATTCTTTTTATACTGTTAACTATTTCATTTTTTATGGCTTGAATTTGATAATAGATTTTCTAAGTTTGTCGTGCAATTTGGTTGGTTTTTTTCTTGGTTTTATACTCGGTTAAGAATTGTATTAGGTTAAGAATTTGTTTTGATTTGGCTATTTGCTATTGGTTTGTTTTCTATTAAATAATTGTTAAATTGTAAGGATTCTGTTTAATTGTTCGGTGTTAATGAAATTGTAATAGATGTGTTGTTAATTTTGTTAATAGATTTTACTAAATAAATGGAAAAAAAATAAAAATAAGAATGATAAAATTGTATCTAATTTGAAATTTTGTTTGTCCTGTGGAAAAAAATAAAAGGATCAGGAAAGGGGTAATGGTTTTGAAAATCAAAAGCTTTGATTTTAGAATATAGTAAAACTGAATTGTTGATTCATTATTAAATAATTCAAGTTTGATATTATATAAAACATTTTGCTATAGTATAGAACTGATAACATAAAAAATTATTTAATCTTTTTCGTTTTAATCTTTTACTTTATTATTATTTGTTAAAGGATATCTATTTAAGCCGAATACTTGTTCATGCTACGACTATGCTGGATTTATATTACTATAGGATTTCATGTTTGCCTATTATATTTAACTGCTTTAAATCCAATTAAGTAATAAATTGTTTTGTTTGATTTGAGATTTATGAAAATATTTTGATTCTTGATTGTTACTTAGATTATGCCTTATGTGAGATTAGGAGCATCTTCATCTTCTGAAGCAGAAGATGTCCCTGTTTTAGGTAATTCTTACCTTCAATTTAACACTGCTAAGAGCCAATTAAGGTATGCAACTTCAAAAGATAGCTCGATTATGCTGAATAGATTTATTGATCATAGAGCTATAACTGAATTAGGAATTGTAGATCAGGTTAATGAATTATTGCATAACAAATGACGGGACAAATTTGCAAAATTTAGAAAAAAAATTCATATGTTGAATTAACTTTAGAATTTTTGACAACTTTACATTTGATTTTAAAAGAAGATGACATTATGATTAATTTGATATTTAGATTAATGAATAAGTCGTTTGCTCCTAGTTTAAATGATTTTAATAATATATTTGGATTTCCACATAGAGATTTATATGACTATCATGATGAATTTAGTCCCAAAGAATTTTGAAATGAAATTTCAAACTTAACAAACTTTTTCTCTTCGAGCAGGTCTAAATCGTTTGCTTTAGTGGACCCTAGCTTATGTTAACTTCCTAGGTTTTTAACTTCTACAATATTTGATAGAGGAGATAGCCAAGGTGCAGTTTCTAAAGCTGAATTGTTTATGTTGTGGTGTATGGTGCACGCTAAACACTTTAATGTTGGTATGTGGTTAAGTGTGCAAACGATGGATGTGGCCAAAGTTAGAGCTGGAAAAATAGTTGTTGGGGCATTTGTTGCCCAAATTACAGAGTGTTTTGGTTTACTGATTGAGAGAACAAGTATGCAGTTAGTTTTAGGGAATTCTAATTTAGACTTACGATCCTTGGTGTCTATGAAGATTGCTAGGTAGTAAGGTGATCATTATGTTGTTTTCAGTGATGAGACAGTAGAAGCTTCAAGTAGTAAGCACAGTCGGGGCGAAGCAGGTGAAGGTACGCAGTTTAACATTGCACCTAATTTTGTGGAATATCAATCATTAAGCAATCAACTTATTGTATTTGAACGACGAATGAATGGGAGATTAGACAAGATTAAGGCAAATATTATCGAGATCAAGGATTTGCTAGCGAATTTTAATCCTCGCTCGAGAAAGCGTCCACCTTCATCTTAGCATTGTATTTCTATCTTTTCTTTTATTATTTTGATTGTTTATCATTAAATTATTTTTAGTTTTATTGTTTGTCTTAATTAATGTCGTTTGCATCTTAGATCTTTTATTTAATTTCCTATAATGTTGATTATGATTGTTGTACATATTGTGTTTGTTTTTTTGTTTGATATTTAAAGATGTTTGATTATTGACTGGACTTAATCGAGATTATAAATGCATAATATAGGTGAATAAATATATTTGCATACATAAGTTGATTGACCTAGATTTTAATTGAAAGGGTATTAACTTGTTATGATAGATGAATGAGACTTTTCTTCGGTAAGAGTTCGAGACCAATTAAAAGTATTCGTTGTTGAGAGTATTCTTTCATGGTTAAACAAATCTATAACTTGCTTAGGAATACTAGTCGAGATTACATAATCTTATGCAAACATTAAAGTGATGAAGGCGTTTAAGATTTAACTTAAGAGCTTAAAAAGCCACCATGATATTATCCTTAGTGAACCTCTTTGAACATGCATGGAACCTTTTTTTGGTTAAAACCTAAAACATGAGCTTTGTCCTTTATTGTTTATCTGTTTTGATTACCCTGACCGTAAGGGCAAGTTGACCATTTAAAAGATATATATGTTGTTGTATATTGAGAAAAAAAGCAAATCATATCAACTGAAGAAGAAAGAGAAAAAGATAAAAAAGAAAAAAAGAGAAGGAGAAAATGGCATGCAAAAAAAAAAGAAGGAAGGGAAAAAAGAAAATGAAGGGAAAGGGGAGATCGAAAAAGTAAAGGAGATTGGTTGGATTATGTTTCAAGTTGAAAAGAAAAAATTCAATGTTTTATATTTTATTGGTTTGTATCATTTTAAATGCTCAATTAGTCCTTTGGTTTAAAGCCTAATTCTATCTTTTCCTTACCTTTACCTTGGCCTCATTACAACCAAAATAAAAGACCTTCGGATTAATGTTTGTGTTAGATATTTAGTAGTAAAGATTGGATTAGCTAGCAAGCATATAGTTGATGTTTAACTTGAAATGAACAATGAGTGAATATTTTTGACCTTTGATTGCTTGAAAGAAGGAAAAATGGAGTGAGTTTCTATCACACTTCTTAATGGTCTTTCAGTTGACGTACTTGTTAATTATGGTTACGTATTTGTTCACGAATTATTATGAATTTTAAAATCTTAGGTTGTGTTCGTTAAATTGATCTTTTGACATCTTTAATTATTAAATGAGAAAATAATTTGTTGTTATTATTAATATGTTTTTTTTTATGTTTGTGTTTTTATGGTTCAGTGTTTTTTGTGATGCTTTTTTTCTTTTGTGTAGTTCACATTATTGTTGATTATTGAATATTATTAACTCCCTTTAACAATGTTCTTACAAAGAAAAAAGAAGAAGAAAGAGAAGAAAAAATTCAAGGGCTTGGAGACCATTGAGAAGTCGGATGCTGTAAATGGAACTATTGATAAAGAGGATGCTACGAATAAGAAGAAGATAGGCAAAGAGAAGGATAGATATGGTGTGCCAATGTTAAGTCGAAAAAAACAATACTTAATATAAGTGTTTTGTGGATGTTTAATGTGTTAGTAGAAACTTTTGTTTCTTGAATAATTTTACTTTATTATATGATTCTAGGTTTTGATGTTTATGTAGTATTTCATGTTTTTGTCATCAAGGTTTTAGTTGAATGTTTATGTTTAATTCATAACCTTTCGTTGGTCTGTTATAGGGATCATCAGTCACAAGTGTGACTTATTAAGTTAGGACCGTCACTAAAAAATGTTAAAATTATGATAGAATTATTAAAAATATATAAGTTCGAATATTAAAAATGGATTAGTAAAATTAGTTATTAAAATTTTGGAATGAAAAAATAGGAAATGTAATATCATCAGTCACAAGTGTGACTTATTAAGTCACGCCTGTGACTAAAAAAATGTAAAAAATGTAAAATGTTTTGTTATGAATTAAATATTATAGTGATCCATGTATTTATTTAAGCTAAATATGCTCTTTGGTCTTCTACTCTTCTATTGTGTGAAGAGTGTGCATTTGATGAAGTTATTTGAAGAAGTTATCATTTACAAATACAAAATAGGATACTTCTAAAACTAATTGATAATATCTGTACTGTTTTTTAAAAAAGATTGAAGCTTAGAAAAAAAATTGAGTTTGTTGTATATATTTAATAAAGTTTTATTTATCTAAAAATAATTAAATCACATGTAATAATAAGATTACTGATAAAATCAGAATAACTTTATCAGGTTTAAAACGTATGTTCATAATTTCACATGATACTCTATTTATAAGAATCTACTTTACAAACATTTGATAAAAATGAAAAAGCAAGACAAAATAAGGCATGTTAAAAAAAGAGCAAATAAACATAAAGTTTTCTTTTGATATGTTGAGATGTTAATAAATTTGAATAATTAGTTTATGAATTTGCATGAGTTTAATAAAGACAATTGTTATATGTCACAAGTAATTAAAGCTTATGATCCAAGTAATAAAATATTATTGACGGTTGTGATTTAACAACAAAAATCCATCATGCGGATATCCAGAATTTTGAAGTTTAAGAAAATAAAAAATTAAAACAGAAAAGGTACACAAGTTACATGATTATTTTGCTCTAAGAGAAAGAGCCTATGACAATTTGGGTTTTTGTTACTGCGATCAGCATCTGCATCTTATTGTGGTGTGGGTTCATTATCACATAAATAATAGATGATAATATTATTAACATAAAAAAGAAGTTTACATAATTTGATAAAGATAAAAACGTAAAAATTGAATGAATAAATAATGAAAAATACCAAATTGAATGAATAAATAATGACGAATACCTGAAATAGGTGGAGGTGTAATGTCAACAGTGTTATTTTGATCATCAGTTGAAATTTGATCATCTTTTCCAAGTGAAGATGAAGCCTTTTCTGATTCATCATCATCAATTTCATAGTAATACATAGCAGTGAACCGTTGTCTTCTATCTAGTGACTGAACATGTACAAGTTTGATATGAAGAAGAAATGTCTTGCTTTTCAATTCTGTGTTCACCTTTTCTAGAGGAAGTTTCGTACTCTTATTATGGGAAGGCAAAAATGTTAATTGTTAGCCATATAATAAAGATATCATAATTGTTGTTATTAAATCACATCTGCAGTAAGTCAAAAAAATATGTGGTAATATTACATAGCTTCAGTTGCTGTAAACTTCAAAAGTTTTTCACCAAGTTTGTCCAAAAATAGAAGCTGTGATAGTCCCTGTCTTGTCAGTTAAATCCACGTCATAGTGACATCTATATTTGCAATCAAAAGTTGATTAGAATATATATGTTAATTAGATATAATGAAAGCTTGTTATACAAAAAAAGGAGATTAAAATCATATTTGAAGAAGGTGTCATGGGTGTGACTTAACATGTCACACCCATGACATCCAAGAAGAAAACATTGGAAAAAAATCTGCACATATACAGTGCATGAGAAGAAAAAGACAGTAAATTGAAAAGAGAAAGAGGAAAACCTGGGTTCAGTAGAAAGTTTTTCTCTACAAGAATTACAAGTGAATGGAACTCCATAAGTAGTAGCTGTAGAACGAAAGCATTTCTTACATGCCATATATTAGTACTTTTGTAAGATGTGTTGGAAGGAAACATTAGCTTTAATCCATGTTGTCTGCAAATATGTAATAAGATTTTTTTAAAAAAATTAATATCAAATAAGCAATGTTTACGAGAATATAAAATTTATTTACCTTACTGGTAGAATTCAAAAAGATGATTTGGTAATTTTCTAATGTGATCTGGAAGATATATCGGGACTATATCTCAGATAAGCTCATTAGTTAATACAGTTTTTAAGTTCCTTATTATTTCTTCGTGCCTTGAACATAATAATTATAAATATAAAAGCCTCAAAATATTATAAATTTTTTTATATAATTTTATTGGTTGTTGGAGTAAAGATAAGGCAGTACCAATTTTTAAGATCCACAACATCTTGTATTACTGGATCAACAAGAATTGCTTAGTCAAACCAAGTGGACAATGCAACACCTAAAAATTTTCAATTGTAACATAAAAATAAAATAGAAGGATAACTAATAAAATGCAATAGCGTGATGAAGAAAAATCAAAAATACCATTATAAAAGTTCACTTTTAGTTTGTGACCCACAATTATTGGATAAGAATGTAAGGATTTGGTAATTTGTTGGCCCTCGTTAGTAACAAAAGAATTCCACATAAACATTATAAGTGTTGTAGCCTAATCAAAAAATGTTATAAAAAAGAAAGAGAATTTATCTCAGTTTTTGCGAAATATAAAGAATAACAAAGAATTTAAATTATTGTTTCTTGGCGAGAACAAATTTTTGCACAGTTGAATGCTTGTCATCTTTGTTGATTTCTTTCTGATCCAAGACTTGAACCACGGCCAAAATATCTATCACATGTTAAGTATAAATATCATCAGATGTAATAGAAAAAAATAGTCAACATTGTATAAAGAAATAGATAAAGGGTTTAACCAACTTATTTTTCCTTGTCGTTTATACAGTCGATAAGATCAGTGAAAGGTGTATAGTTAAATTTCACAGGGATGATATTGTCATCCTCTGGTACAAGTTCAATGACAGTGCGACTTGTAATTATCCATTGTATTTTTAAGTCTTCAGTTTGATAGTTAGGCGAAATTGGCTTCACAATGACATTACAAATAATATATTTTTTACACGACTGAAAAATATGGCTCATTTGTTGGATATCATTGTTGAATATAATATCTTCAACCTGTGATCCCTATTAATAATAAAGAAATTGTTAATAATTAAGTCAAAAAAATGAACATTTTGAATGAAGAAAGTGTAATTGTTATACCTCACAATCAAAAATGGTAAACTTTTTTCTCTTCAATGGTATGCCGGCTGATGCGACAATATGTTGTTTTTCTTAGACAATAATTTCACATAACCACAATTAAGTACTAGGTAAAATATCCTTAATCAATAGAAATTTTCCATGTTGAAATTTTTGTTCAATAAATTAGTCAAGAGAAAAGAGTCTTTTTATATGAAATGAAATTATATCAACCTAAATAAAACAATTAATATAGCTTCTAACATATTTATACTTTATAATTTGACTAATTGAAATATTTCGTGGAACACAATATTTTTTGTCTTTTGATCAAACTTTGAAGATTCAAAAGTTCCTGGAATAATTAGAACTTTAATTGATTCAGGAGTTCAAGGTCTTGACAGAGCCATAAATAGCTATCCATGTGAGAATACAGGCTGACGGAGATAAATTCCTATATAATTAAGTGTTTGACCTCGGGATTTGGTTATGGTCATTGCAAAACACAAACAAATAAAGAATTGTGTTCTGACAAAAGGTAGTCCTTTTTTCATTTTTTGAAGATTATAAGGGAATTTTAGGTATAAAAACCAATTTTCCTTTGTGAGGTTCAAAGAAAATTTCTGCAGAAATCGTATGGTCTTTTAATTGTCTGCATATCAACCTTGTCCCATTACATAGTCCCTCATTTGGATTCAAATTTCTGAGGAGCATAATTGGGGAGCCTTCTTTGAGTATGAATTTGTGCGGAGGTAGGCCTTTAGGATTTAAAGAATTGAGAAAGTCTTCATAATCTGCTTGATTTCTTCAGTCAATCGTTTTATCAAAACTCATATATTAATGCATATTTCCTGATAATTTGTTAATCATCATGTCATTAATGTTGTCAACACAGCTGTTTGTTGGACACAGTACACATCTATTTATCATCTGATATGGATCAGATGAATACAAGCTTAGGTAAGGGAAGACATTTTCAAGTAACCTGGGGAAGGCAACGGTGCATTAGAAAGATGTAATTGTAATTCTTTATGAAAAAGATAGTAAAATATATAATGTAAAATCTATTACCTGTTAAGAGACTCACCCTTGCTATGATAAGGAATAACTAGTTGTTTCAGCAAGGATATTTGATCTTTCTCATCAACTGGTTCGGTGCCTTTTCCTACACGTAATAAAAATTCACAAAAAGCTTAATTTGATATGGCTCTCATATTTATTATCAAAAAGAATTTACTCATTTGTCGCCAAAGATTTGAATTTAGAAGACTTGAATCAATTAGTTATTGCTTTGTAGCTTGGTCAATAACCAGCAAGGTTTGAGGAAAATCACCACCAAATACAAAAAAATTTCCTCCAAAGGGTTGATTAGAGTCCATGATATCTTGAAGGAAATCATAAAATGCTTCAATAGCTTTTCATTTTGCCATGGAAGTCTCGTTCTATAAGATAAGACTATATTCAAATATCAATTTTCCAATACTTCTTTACTTACTCAATTGACAAACTTTTTTCTTTGAAAAATCAAGCGAGATTTTAAATCTTGAGTGAGCTGTCCTACCACCAGAAAGGACTGATGCTGCAACACCTAAAGTAGCAACAGCAATTGCAATATATCCCTATAATTGTAAATTTGCAAGGAGAGCTCGATATAAGAAAGTCTTCCCAATTCCACCATGACCATCAATAAGAAAACTTCGACCACTCGAAGCCAAAACTGAATCCAAAATCAAATCAAATATGTATTTCTGCTCATTATTTAATCTTGACTATAATAATAGGTCTTCTGGATCAACCTGTATATTCTTCTCACTTTGTATATTATTTACTTTGATTTTGTTGATAATTAACATGAAACTGATGATCATCAAAATGGCAATCAGCTAAGCTTTTCCCCATTTTCTCCAAAGATTTATTAATATCTTGAAGGGCCAATTTTGTAATATCATCAAATGTATAGGGACTATAGGAAGAAGCATATTGGTAGTCAGAACAAAGGTCATCTTTCAATGTTTCCCAGCGCTACTTAGGGTTGGTTGGTGAATATAGAATAGGAGTGTAGCAAATGAAAGTCTAAGTGATGCTAGCATTTGAAACATAACAGCTTCCTCAAGAGTATAAAAGTCAAACGCTAGCAATCCTAACTACAGTATAGCCTCCCTAAAATAGCTTCTTTTCTTACCATCAACAGTAAACAAGTCATCAAATGATGATGGTCCTTTAACATGTGTGAGTAATAGCCTCAAGTAATACCTCTCTCCTTCTCTAGTGTCAACAGTAACCAATCTTCCTAGTACTTTTTTTAACTTCTTTCTGACTATGTTTTTGTTTTTGGATTCCAAACAAAATATTCTGGAAAATCTTTATACAAAAATTTCATCTCTTCTACCTTTTTATTTGTCAAATTCATCTTGAAAAATTCAGTCAGCATTGTTTTCGAGAAGTCAATTTTTCTTAACAAATAAAACAAATCTGCATTTCTATCAAAAGAAATAAACTACTGATCTGGGAGATGAACTTGGAGTATATAAACTGATGGATTAATCTCTGTTAGACGAAATTCATATGTACGTCATAAAGCTTCAGGAGGTGAAATCCAACGACCTTCTTGAAAATTACTGATTTCATCAATATTAGTTGTGGTCTCTTGATTGACAATACTAAAATTGACAATATCATAGCCCTTAAAAACATATTTGTGTAAGTACTTAAAAACCTTCACAGTTGAACATATTTCAACATTATGTAACAATCAATTAACATCAAGAGGTGCAGATTGTCCGGAACCACCCACCTATTATCAATCTCATGTTTGCAAATTTTGGCTTTCCTGTCATCATCTCTTCATTTATAACATGGATAAATGTCTTCGCCATGAACAGTAAAATGAGCAAAATCTTGGGATAATAGTTTTTGCTCACACCATTTCCAATGCAAGGGCAATCTCTATTCATAAAACCACAAGGACCATGAATCATATGCTTAATTACAAAAGAATATAATCGTGAATTTTGATCAAGATTTGGTATTTCAATGGATATGATTTGATCGTAAGAATCTGGATTTAACAATTTAGAATGCAGCTTAAGTATCAGTAATAAATGAGCATGAGGGAATCCATGCTTCTAAAATTCAATAACATAAACAAATGTGGCCACATCTCCAAAGATTTGTTTTTTGTTCAACTCATTTTTAAAAATTTCAAATTTAGCTATGAATACTCTAGCCAATAAATCCAGTTTATCTTGTGGCTTTTCATGAAATTTAAGATTGTCTTATATCTCTCTCCACATAAGGTTGCAAGTTATGGTGAGAAAAATATCTAGTTTACCATACTTTTGTACTAGAGCCATTGCATCAAAATAATGTCATTTCATGTCCCTTGAATCACCGATAAATGAAGCTGGGAGCACAACTCGACGACCAATTCTAGAACCTTCTGTTTGACCAACGGTAATAATATCCAAAACACCTTGTAGTATTTCTGTCTATACTCATTTTGTCTTTTTCTATGGAAATCAAATCGAGATGTTTCAATCTTTATATAAGTGCCCACAACAAATTGTTAAAGCAATCATAAGCTATAGAGCAGCATAGATTCATCATTTTCTCTCATTTAGAGCTAATAAAAATAATAATCTCTAGTAGAAAAAAAACCATCTTCATGGTATTATTCATCAGCAACTACTAGTAAAGAGGAGAATTTGATAAATAAAATGGTGGAATTAAATAATATTTTAAAAATGACAAAACGAAAAGACAAACTTGCCTGTGTTTTCCTCAACGAACAATTTAGGTGGATCAGTAAAGGAGTTGAAATGAACATCACTTCCTTCATCAAAAATATTGCTCCTATTTTTATTTGAAATCAACCGCTTAATTCCATGATGTCATCCTAATTCACCACGAGGAAATAAAAGAGGATATTGAAGGGGTTCATAACATGCATAATAAGATTGAACTCGCACCCGAGTGAGTATAGATTTGGATGTGAGGATATTTATCAATTTCATCATCAATCTCAGTCCATATAGTAGCCACTTGTGATGTAGTAGGAAGATTATAAACATATTGATCAAGGCCAGGATAACACCTTAGAACTATTGCATGATTTTCAAGTGATGGAATGTCCCTAAGACTTCGAAAGAACTTGGCATAAGGATTATCTTGTAGAATTTCCATAATCAGTTTTAATACAATCTCACAAAGTTTATCACCTCATCAGTATCAAAGAAATAGAGTTGGATTGTAGATACCTTTTTAGTTATTGAAACTAAACTATCAAGGAAATGATAAACTTGACCTTGAACACAAAATGTATAAACCCCTTTCTTGTTTTTTATTAGTTCTCGATCATACCTAGCTCTATACGAAGTAAAAGCTACATTGTTATTATATGTATGAACATTCTTCCTGAAATGTTCTGATTCTTCATCATTGCCAATAAATAATCGTTTCAAAGCATATGGCATTTGAGGAGCAACAATGAAAATCTATCCTAATGAACAACAGAATGATGGAGGTTCAAGATAAGATCTCTTTGCATGACAATGTTCAAAATTTGGAACAAAACGAAGTTGTTGAGGCTCAACAGGTAAATTCTACAAAGATGCTAACTTTCAGGAAGAATGATGACAATTTATCCCTTAAAACATATAAAATAAGATGATCACTTTATGTAGTAATAATATTACAAATAGTGAAAATATAGATAAAAAATTTATACCTTAATCTTCAACAAGTATCACTGAGTTAGGTTGAATTGGAAATGAAGATACATTGGAAAATTTGAATTATCACATGTCATATTAGATGCTTCAAATGATATCGTATGAACAATTTCTTCTATTTGTAGAGAAGAATGAATTTCATCAACATGATTCACATTAAAATCGAAAGATCGATTTTGTAGTCGCTGACCACTAGATTGATGAATGAAAAGTTGATTGCCAGAAGGTTCACTATTAATGAAAAAATTAGAATGTTGATCACTAACTGTTTGACAAAGTGTAGGCAAAGTAGCGTTTCTTTTTTCTGCAGCATAAGTTTCTCTAAGTCGTCGCAAGAATTCTTGTTTTTTATTTTCTAGCATTTCAATATACTTTTGACTTCTCTTGGCAT
>JAOQMP010012646.1:0-13032 GCA_027563575.1 Erythroxylum pedicellare
AACTTGAAACACGCTCCACTGTGAAGCTTCCCACAATGCTCACATTGGGGGTTTATGTTCCTACTCCTCTCCACCCTACTATTGCCCCCTGCGATTGAGGCTTGCACTAAAGCTGCCCTTGATTGCTTGTTCCTAACAGAGGCACTACTCCCTCCCTCACTCTGTGTGTGGAAGTTCTTCCTACCCCTCTCAGAAATTGGAGCACTCACCCCATTCTTGGATGACTGCTCCCGATTCCTCCTCTCCCTACTCACTTCATTCTTTATATTCTCCAGTTTTTCAGCCTAGAGTGCAGCATTTACCAACTGCTGGTAGTCACAGAAGTTGTGGATAAGGACTTTCTCCTTAATCCCCAAATGAAGTCCTCCCTCAAAATTGCAACACTTCTCCTCCTCATTAGCAACAATGTTAGCCGCATACTATGACAAATGGGTAAAGTTTAGCTTATATTCACTCACACTCATGTCCCTTTGTGTGAGATTTAGGAATTCTTTGTCCTTCTCTTAGATATAAACCCTCGAGAAGTACTTCCTCCTGAAAGCTTCCAAAAAGTCTCTCCATGTCAGTACTGGTGGAATGACCTGACTGTGGAGCACTAAATCCCACCAATGTAGTGCATCTCCCTGTAGTAAACTGACTGCATAATCTAACTTCTCCTCATCCAAGCACTTCATTTGAATCAGGACCCTCTCGGTCCTCTTCAACCATATTTCATCCTCTTCTAGATTTGCAGTCCTATTGAAATCCACAGCTCCATACTTATGGAGCTTATCATACTTCCCGCTCCTCTCCACTGGAGTTTGTATTGGAACTAGAGACCCTTAACCCATAGCGTAAGTGAAAGCCTGAGCAAAGGCTTGAAAGAAATAGGGATCGATGGGAATTGCTTTAGGCATCGATGAAGGCGATGGAGGCACTTCCTGTTGCATACTAGGTTCCTCAGAATTCGGAGTAGAATGTGTCCCTTTATCTTGCGGGATATAGGATTCATCCGTGCTCCCTTGGCGAGAGCGAGAACGAGTTGTAGCTCCTCTAGTTCTTTTTCGAGGCGACATAATCACTCCTTCAATATAAAGCATTTAAAAACTTTAGTTCATGTAAAATAATTTTCAAAGTATGCAAAACAATTCAAATCATATATAATAATCTCAAATCATGTGAAACAATTTAAAACAATGCAAGTTATTCATTTAAAACAATGCATATTCATTTCCTGTCTTTAATTACCCATTTTATGTCTAGGATACTCCTAAACCTAGTCCTACACTTGGACCTAAACCCAGTCGCTATGATACCATAAGTGTCGGGGCCTCGCCCTTGCGAGTCACATGCCCAATGTCCCAAGTGACATCTGAATGCACATCCTACAAGGGTGGCGTGCCCACACCAGTCAAACATAAAAAAAAACTCATTTCTCCTATTTCTGAATAGATTTTGGGAAACCTCAAACTAGAATTTCAATTTGACTTCTTTAGAAAATTTGTTCACCATTGTCCTAAGTTTCTAATGACGCTAAAAACATTCAATTTGGTTCTAAAATCTGAAAGTTAAAGCCTAAACATTTTCAGACTGTTATTAAACTAAAATAGTACACCATACTCCACTTCCATCTAAAAATTGAAAGTATTAGGGACTGAATTAAAATTAAATTTCTTCATAGAATTTGTAGCTTTATGTCTCTAGTTTATTTATAAATAAGAATCATCTTATTGAAAACTTTATAGATAAAGATATCATCTTATTGAAAACTTTATAGATAAAGATATCATCCAAATACCGAAATATATTTAGTGAAATATCTAGTTCATGCTCTTCCAACTAATACCCTTACTTGGATTCGATCAATCTTTTCTGAATTAATACAAAAGAAAATAAATTTTTATGTAGAGATAAAGAAATGTATGAGGAATCCATTGGTTCAAAAATTAGGTCATTTGGAGGTCGGACGCCAAAGTTATGGTCAAAAGAGTGGAATATGTTCAGGTTTAAGGGAGACGTGTGGGTCGCGATCACGACTTGACCTGCGTGCGCGGTGCCGCGTTGTCGTGATTGCGACTTTTGCGCAAGTTCACAGAGTCGTGATCGCGACTTTATCCTTCCTTCTTTTCTTCTTCTAACCTATTTTTCCTTCCTGCTTTTCTTCTTCTAACCTGCTTTTCGAAATCCAATTTAAATTTTGTAATATTATAAAGTTATCATCAAAATTGTTAAACATAAACCTTGAGCTAACAATCTCCCCCCTTTTTCATGATGACAAACAATAATAGATATATTTTCAAAATTTAAATAATAATAAAGGATTTCGAAAGATACCTATAAACTTTATATATTCTAATTAGAAGGAGCCTAACTTCTAAAGGAAAGAGCTTATCGTTTGTATATCATGGATTTAAACTTCACAAGCTCATCATCATTTCAGCAGTAGTTAGCAGAATATATCACAGCTGAATATATCACAAATATATATCATCAAAAATAAATATATCAGCAAGTTAAGATTGAAAATATATCATAGATGCAAAGTATATCATTAACTATTCTCCCCCTTTGTCATTATAAAAAATAGAGGAAAAACTAACTAAGGCGTCATAAAAAATCACAAGTATATAAAGATAGACTAAGCAAAAAGAGTGTTAAAGTTATTAAGAAGATTCAGAAATTTTTCGTAGCAAAATCTGCATGTCAAGAATTTGATTTTGCATGTTGTTTATCTGGCTATGTGTTAGATCTTGATTAGAAAGAATTTCCTTTAGTCGTTGAAGGATTAGATCATTGGTGCTTTGGAGTGCGGCAAGGGCTGATTTTTGTAGGGCAGGAACTAAAAGGTCTATTGCTTTTTCAGTTTTCTTCTCAACCCATACATTGTCTTTCAACTTGTATCCAAATTGGAGAGGAATAGAAGAATGGAACTTACTGGGTGCGTGCCAATCTAGATTGTCAAAAGACACTCCATAGTAGGTAAAAATCTTTGTTAACAACATCCCATATGGTAAACCATCAGTTGTATTCTTATGACTTCCCTTATCTACCATAAACTTCAGAATCATTACCGGAAGGTTCATCTTATTACCCTTTAAAAGATTGTAGACGACATATATATCTAGGAGACTACATCTTTCTACTAAGCTACTCCTTGGAAAGATTGAAGTAGCTGATATGGATGCAAGGCATTTTGGCAGTAGGTCTAAGTGTATACAGCAGGATCTCCCTTCATGGTCATTCTTAGTATGCAAACATATAAAGTCCACAACCTCTCCAGATTAAGGTCCACAATGTCCCATTTATGACAGGGAAGGTCAGTCCTACTTACAGGAATTATATTCAGAATGTTTGTCAAAATTTCTTCCGTAATCAAGATTTCACAATCATATACCTAAGAGATTATTTCCAGCATTCCATTAATTTCTTCTTTTCTTATGTGTGTGTAAAAACATCTAACTAAGTCATCACACATTGTCTCATTCAAGTTCATATAATTTTCCCAACCAATAGCAAGTAAATGAGAGGAGATGGGAATACCATTTTCATCAAATAGGAAAGGAGGCAAAATGCATCCTGTAACTACTTTTCATTTCTTGTACCACATTTTATATCTTGCTTTAGCTTCCATTGATTGAAACAACTTAAATGCTCAAGAATCTCCATTCTTTTGTTTCTTCAATTTTGATCGTTTTGCTTTAGGAATTTCTTCAAACAGGCCTTATTCAAAAATTGACTTATCCTTAACAATTGGGTCCTCAATCTTTTCTTCGACCATAAACGCTTTGTCTTTTCTTATTTCTTCTCCTTTTCTTTTCCAAGTCTTTTATTCTTCTTTCGTTTCAGCATCAGGGGTTTCTTTTTATTCATCAATTCTTTTAGCTTATTTTAGGATACTTGGTCTGGTCTGTGGTCTTCTTATTAACGGAGTTGGTTCTTCGTCTCAATCCTTGTCATTTACAATCTAGTGCACTTTAAGCACTTTCTTATCTTAAAAACTGGGTTAAGGAGTAGTGGATGCTAGTGTGGAAGTTTTGGAAGAGAGGATAGGAGGAGTAAGAATGGGTAGTGAGAATGGAGGAGAGTGGAATCGTACTTTTCTCGCTGGCTCCCCCTCACTAGAAGATTCTTCTTCTTCTTCTTCATTTTCTTTTTCTTTTTATCCTTCTTCTGTCTCTTCCTCTTCTTCTTCACTAGAGTCAGAGATATATTTTTTTTTGTTCTCAGAGGATAAACTAGAGTCTGATTTTAAAGATAATGTCATTTTCTCTCTTATAGAGTCTCTTGAATGGGTGTTTCTGAAAATTTTGGCTTAGAAGAAATGGAAACAAGTTTAGTAGGAGTGTTTAATGATCCTACTATTGGTCATAGAGATGAGGACTTAGAAAGTAGAGTTTGTTTATGGTGGAGAGTTTCACTATAGCTAGAGGAAGTCAAGGTTTTCTTCTCTCCCCTTGATTTTGTTCACTCCATTATAAGTAAGCTTGGTGAGGTTTGGGAGATTTGAGAGGTAGTAGAGAGTTAGGGTGTAGAGAGTAAAGAGTGATGCTTCTAAGAAAGACAAATATGAGTAGAAGAAAGAAGTCTGTTTAATGATTATAGGGTGTTAATTTTGTGTTAGGGTTAGCAGTTGTACACGTTAATAAAGGAAGTGTGATCGTATGTGTACCTTCTATTAGTCATATACAGCAAGCTGTCAGGGTAGTGCGTGTGCATTTTTAAAAGCTGAAATGATGCCATAAAGTAACTTCCTTTTTTGGACACATGTATGCTACTATGTCAAACTGAGAGGAGCCTTCTAAAATAAAGGGGGCCTTCTAAACTAAGAGGTTACTAAACTAAAAGGAGGCTTTGAAACTGAGAGGGGCATTCTAAACTAAGAGGAGCCTACTAAAATAAGAGGATGCTTCTAAAGAAATAGATTTGAAAGAGCCTGCTAAAGTTTGCTAAGAGAAGTAGCATAGAAAATTCATATAGAAATAATATCAAATAGTTTGAACATACCAAGCTCTTTTCTTAACACGTAAAATCTATCTTCAGAGAGTGACTTAGTGAAGATATCATCTACTTAATTTTCAGTATTAACATGCAAAAGATTAATGGTTCCTTCTAAAACATGAACTCTAAGAAAATGATGCTTGATTTGTATATGCTTAGTCTTAGAATGAAACACGGGATATTTTGAAAGATTTATTACACTAGTATTATCATATAATATAGGAATATGATTAAAGTTCATAGAGAAAGCTTGAATTTGATGCTTCATCCATAAGATTTAAGCACAATAGCTGGAAGTTGTTATGTATTCCACTTCAGTTGTTGAAAGCGCTATGTAAACTTGTTTATTACAAGATTAAGAAACTAGACATCCTTCAAGAAATTAACAATGACCACTTGTGCTTTTTCGATTGACTTTGTCACCTGCATATTTCACATCACAATTGCCAAATATGTTAAATCAATCAATTTTTGGATACCATAATCTGAAATCCATAGTTCCATGAAGATATTGAAAGATACTCTTGACTGCTTGAAGGTGGCTTTCTTTTGGATTTGATTAAAAGAGTGCGCAAAGGCACATACTAAACATAATATCTGGTCTTGAGCTAGTAGAATATTGTAGTGACCCAATTATTCCTCTGTACTTTGTCTCATCCGTTGCCTTACCTTCTTCATCCTTATTAAGTTTAGTTCCAATATATATAGGAGAAACCATCGATTTGGCATTCTCAAAATGATACTTCTTAATGAGTTCCTATGTGTATTTGTCTTGGTAAATAAAGATCCCTTTTTTTGTTTGTCTGATTTATAATTCGAAACAGAAAGATAGTTCTCCCATGATGCTTGTTTCAAACTTCTCTTGCGTTAATGCTGAGAATTCTTCACAGAAAGATTCATTAGTAGAACTAAATATTATGTCATCAACATATATTTTCACTATGAGTAAATCATTCTCCTTTTTCTTAATAAATAAGGTTTTTATCTATGTTTCCTCTTTCAAATTTATTCTCAAGTATAAAATTACTTAACCTCTCGACCATGCTCGAGGAGCCTACTTTAGACCATATAGAGCTTTAGTTAATTTGATAACTGTCAAGTGCATCATGGTTTAGGGCATTATTTGATATGTGTTTAGCCATTAATTCAATCATTTAGTATGTGTTTAGGTTAGAATTATGTTAGTTTGTTAATTATTTACATTTTAAGTTTTTTATGGGTTATTATAACTCTTTAAGCTTAAATAATATGTTTTTGAGGTACCTTGATATGTTTGTTCTTGTTTCAGGGTTAACATTGAAGAACAGAGGAGTTTTGGAGACATTCAAGCCAAAATAATGGCCCATAATTATGGCATGTCAGGCCACAATCGTGACAAAAGCTCCAGATTTGGCCTACGATTGTGGCATATGTGCCACAATCTTTATAGAAGCCTAAGGAATGGCCCACAATCGTGGCCTTTATGCAACTATTGTGACAAGAGGCTCAGATGTGATCCACGATTGTGGCCTACATCTGGCATTCGCCCAGACACTTACGAATGTTTTGAGGGATTTTTGGACCTTGAGTCCCTAAAAAAACCTTAACGTTACCCAAAACATAAGAGGATATAAAAGGAATAAAAAAAAGGTAGAGAAAAGAGCTTTTTGCATCAACCACCTTAAGAAACCCTTGAGAGAGATTATCGAGAGATAGAGGAAGAGAAGAAGGAAGAGAGAAGAGGAGAAGAAGCTGACTCGAAGTACTTCTCAGATCAGGAGGTTTCCTAATGTTTCTGCCTTCCATCATACATTTTAGATTTTATTTCCTGTTCCTTTCAATTTTATTATTGTATAGAATCAGATTGAATAATTTATGATAGGATTTAGAATGTTGAGGATGTTCTAAACTCACCTTCAGAATTTTATTCTTAAATTAATGAGAATTTGATTGTTTATGTGTTTATTGGACATTGTTATGGTTTGATTATGCTTTTGCATAATTCAATAATAAACAGAGACAGTGCATCGAATAAAAACCGATTAAATTGGACTAACGAGAGTTAGGTGATTTAAAAGAAACAAAAATTAAAGCAGATCGATAATTTATGCAGATAAAGATCTTGTATAGGTTTCTGATAGTTTATTTGAGAAATTCAGAACTAATTAGGGTTTAGGATGGGTTGTGAATTGAGAGATTGCAACCTCTATAATCTAATTAGGGTATATGATTTATGGTTAATGGTTATAACTCGAGAGAGAGTAATCAACCCTAGGATAGTCTAGAACCAACAATCCAATAATTCATAACTATTTAGGTTAGTATTAAGGATAGGTAAAATTCCTTTATCTCTATTGCAAATTTCCTTCAGTCGACTCTTGGGTTTGTTGTAAATTACTTAATAATTAGTCTTTTCATGTTTGATTCTTAATTTGATTGATTGAACTAAATTCTCGTATTAGTTTTGTTGCATCTTAAATTTCTAGCCTTAAATTTTAGGATTAAATTCGTTTCCTCCTTGTGGGATCGACACCTTTATTATTACGCTAACAAACCGTGCGCTTGTAGATTATCGAGGGTTAATAATTAAAACTTACATACAACCAAACCCCAATCATAACCTTATCACATAATCAGGATGGTTTTCATCTTCAAAGCTAATAGGTTGCTTAACAAACACTTTTTAGTTAATAGATCCATTTAAGAAGGCACTTTTGACATCCATTTGGAACAACTTGAAGTTTCTATAAAATGCAAAGTCAAGTAAAATTTTAATCGATTATAATCTTACAACAGGTGCATAAGTTTCATCAAAATCAATACCTGCATATTGATTATAACCTTGAGCTACAAGTATAGCTTTGTTTCATACCACCTTACCATTTTTGTCAAGTTTGTTTTAAAATACCCAACGAGTTTCCATGACTGACTTGTTTTATAGACGAGGTACTAGATTCCAAATTGTGTTTTTATCAAACTGATTAAGTTCATCTTTCATAGCTGAGACCTAATTTTGGTTAGTAAAAGTCTCTTCAATGGTTTTTGGTTCTAATTTTGAGATGTGGGTAACCAAGTTGTTCTTGAAGGATGATCTGGTTTTTAGATTTTTAGAGGGGTCTCCTGGAAGGCACTGATGTGTATTAAGACCTCTCCATTCTCTTAGTGTTCTTTGTTGTATACTCTCTTGCTGAGAGGAAGGAGCTTGCTCTGTCCTTGCTGTAGAAGGACCTTCTTGATCTTGTAATTTTAAAGGTACCATAAGTGTAGTTTAAGTTTGCGATGTATTTTTAAGAGCCAAGGGATGCTTTTCATCATCTGAATCAGCTGTTGTTGTCGAGGGTAATACTTCATCAAATATTACATATATCGATTCTTCTATCTTCTTTGTTCTTCTGTTGTAAACTCTGAATCTTTTACTCGCGATACTATAACCCAAAAAGATAGCTTCATCTGATCTTGCATCGAACTTTTTAAGGTTTTCTTTTCCATTATTTAGAAAAAAGCATTTGTAACCAAATGCTCTATAGTAAACGACATTTGGTTTTCTTCCTTTTTACAACTCATAAGGGGTCTTTTTGAGAATAGGTCTAATAAGACACCTGTTAAGAATGTAACAAGCAGTAGATATAGCTTCTACCTTGTAACCATGAGGTAGACCACTTTCACATAGCATTGTCTTAGCCATATCAATGAAAGTCCCGTTCTTTCTCTCGACAACTCCATTTTGCTAAGGGCCTGAGTATGAAAAATTATGAGATATCCCATTTTCATTACAGAAGTCTTCAAATTTTCTGTATCAAATCCCCCTTCATGGTCGCTCCAAATAGATGTAATGTTGTACCCTTTTTCATTATGAATGTTTGTACAAAACATCTCAAAGACTTCAAAAGTATCATCCTTATTTGATAGAAAATAAACCCATATAAATCTAGAATAATCATTTACTATAACAAAAGTTGTAATGTTTACCACTAAAGCTTTAAGTCCTAGTAGGACCAAATAAGTCCACGTGCACAAGTTCAAATGGCTGGTTAGTGGATATAATATTTTTAGGTGGAAAGCTACTTCTGATTTGTTTTCTTTTTAAACAATCTTCGCAGACATGATTATTCTCAAACTTCAGGTTAGGTAGTCCTCTTACTAACTCATTTTTGGACAATTTTGATAATATGCTTATGATAGCATGTCCAAATCTTCTATACCAAATAAATAAATCCTTTTCTATAGAAACAAAACATTTGACATTTTGTAAAGACATCTTCCAGTTGAGCACAATATATGTTTTGATTTCTAGGGCTAAAAAATATAATATTGTCATTAAGATTATCAATAATTTCTTAATGGATTTATAGAAAGTAACTCTATAACCCTTATCATATAATTGACTTACATTCAATCCATTAAGATAAAGAACATTATCAATAGAAGCAGAGTTAAAGTCACCAATTTTATCAATTTTGATTACTTTTTTCGTGTTTTTATTGACAAAGACAACATTATCTCTGTCTTTCCTTTCAATATAATTGAAATGTGATATTTCACCTGTCATGTGTCTTGAACAATTGCTACCAACTATCGATTGATTTTCTTTTGTCTCTATTCTAAAACGTATTTGCAGAATATATGATCTTATTTTGGGTACCCAAATTTATCTGGGTTATTTCAGGTTAGTAGTTTAACCTTTTGGTCTCCAAGCATACATCTGAGATAATTTCTTCATTTTCTTAAGGTTATAGGAATGACTAATATGACTATGTCTACCACAATAATTACACAAAACAGATGAATTAGAGTTACTGTAATTTTTGCTATTTATTAAGTTCCTACTATTTTGACCATGGCTACCGCTGGATTTAACAAAGCAATTCTTGTATGGCCTAATGTTATTTTTTAATTATATATTATTCCAACCTTATGAAAACATCTTTACCATTCCCAAATAATGCATCAAGATTGTTCCTTTCAGCAACAAAATTGGCAAGATCTTTTTCTAGAGAAGCAATTTTTTCTTCCAACTATTTTACCTTAACATAATCATTCTCAAGCAATGCATTCCCTAACTGACTTACCTTTTGCTCCAAGAATTCCTTTTCAGATACTTTTTGCATGTTATTATTTTTAAGAGACATAATTGTAGATAACAACTTCTTATTCTCATATTCTAGTGATTCATTCTTATTCGTCAAGGATGCATCATTAATTTTAGGCTTCTCAACCTTTTTGAAATACTGCACTGTTAATTTTTTATACCGATCATACAATTCATGATATGCATCTTTTAATTCATCAATTTCAATATCAGAGTTAGAATAATATACCTCATCATCTCTTGATTCGACCATATAGCAAATGTTGTTGACTTCTTCAGGCTTCTTATTTCCTTTTCTTTTCTTCATGAGCTTCTTTTTGCAAAAACTAACATATTTTCTGACCAAGAAATTGAATTCTTCATCTCCATCTATTTGTAATTCAGTGTCACTTTCATCTTCATTTGATTCATCAACTACTTTTATTGCAATTCCATTTTTGTATGAGGATCCTTCATCCTGCCTAAGTTCGACTTCATAGGTCATTAATGTTCCTTTTAACCAGTCGAATGAGATAGTGTCGAGATCCTTTGTAGTCTCTAAAGCTATCACCTTAGGTCTCCATTCCTTTGATAGTGATATTGGAATCTTTGTCATAAGCTCATCATTAGGATATATCTTACCTAATTTTTTCAAGGCAATGATGACGTTGTTGAAAAGTCCAAAGAATTCATCTATTGTTGCTCTCTATTTTATGCAAATAGTTTCGTATTGATGCACTAAAAGACTTATTATATGTTTCTTTACCTCGTTCGTTCCTTCAAAGGTGACTTGTAGTTTGTCCCACATTTTCTTTGTTGTAGAACAGTAAGATATCTTTTTGTACTCTTCTGAAGATAGTGCACAGATAAGATAATGCCTTGCTTTCACATTCAGTTGTGCATTTCGTCTATTAGCATCAATCCACACTTCCACGTCATCAGTAGCAGGAGGTTTAGATCCAAATTTGATAGATTACCAAATTTCGATATCTACAGATTGAAGATAAATAGTCATTCTCTATTTCTAATAGGAATAGTTGTTTTCATTGAAAAAAGGAGGGTTTGAGACAAATTGTCCTTCATGGCTTCTCAAATTGGTTTCCATGATCTATCACATGTTGTAAAACATAATAAGTGTAAAACCTTAGTCTAGTACCAAATGATAAAACAAATACATACTAGAGGGCAGGTTGAATTGTGTGTAAAAAAAATTGCAAGTTACTTTCAAATTGATAATATCATGCTAAACAAAATAAGTTTATAGATAGAAGGGTCCTATCAACTTTTGAAAAGATCTTGTTAACATTGAAAACAAAAGGAGCTTACTAGTGCTCAAAAGGAAATGAGCCTGTTAATTGATAAGAGCTTGCTAGTGTTCAAAAAGAAGGAACTTGTTAATCGATAGGAGTCTGTCAACACTAAAAATGAAAGGAGCTTGTTAATCGATATGAGCCAATGAATGCTCAAAATAAAAGGAGCCTGATAATTGTTTCAAAAATGAAAGGAACCTCTTGCGATATAAAAGTAGAAGGAACCTATTGTAAAATTGAAGGAGCTTATTGAAAACAAAAACTTATAATCCAAAATTTTAAATGTTAGGAAGACAGAAAGAATGACACAGTCGATTTATACTAGTTTGACTAATCACGATGCCTACGTCCAGTCCCTAAGTATCAACTTGAGTATTTTACTATAAGAAGCCAAGTAATAAATTTGACGAGCCTCCCCAAGCTCACAAGTACATATTTTGCAAGGTTCTCTTATTGGACCTCATTTTCGGAGACCAACAATTGTTCCGGAATTAAAAAGCATGAGCGGGTTTCCTTGTAGGGTTATTATAATGAACCCTCACTTTATCGTCATCTCACATGGGTGGCTTGCCCACAGTAGCCCATCACCAACATCATCATTTGACTTCTTCAAGCCAATTGTAGCTCTTATCCTCTAGTTTATGTTAAAACAAGGCCCTTCACATTCAGAGCTCCATAGCTCAAGACATGCTTAAAAATCTAAAGTGTGTTCATAACCTAGTTATGCCCCTCCGATCCGATCCCTCATTTTCTTCCATAAATCTCTTTCAAATCGACCCTAAAAGCTACAAATTCTATTGAGAGATAGGGAAATGTATCAAGAATCTATCGCTTTAAGAATCACTTAATTTGGAGGTCGAGTTGTAAAGTTATGGCCAAAAGAATCAACCATACTCATGTCCTCATCCATATTGTACCTACCTCAGAACAATTAGCATAACTTTCATTAGAGATTTCGAATTAAGGTTTTCTTTGAATGGTTTTGAAGAGGACCTCCATTAAAACTTTCTTGAAGACCTCAAAGGCAATTTCTATCATCTAGAGGGTCAAAAATGGGACCAGACAATAGGATTAGGTGAACAGTGCACTAGACGAAGCGCATTGACTAGACGAAACACCCTTACAAGATGAAGCGCACTCACCAGACGAAGTGCCTGCACAAGATGAAGCGCACTCACCAGACAAAGAAAGTCCAGTTACCAGACGAAGCGTCTTCACAAGATGACACGTTATCACTAGATGATACGTCTTCACCAGATGATACATCCTCACCAGATGATATGACATCATCAAACAATACGTCTTAAACTCCTGAGCCTCTCCACTTACAAGGACCATAACTATTGACTCCGATATCCCAAAATTACATACTTTGTACCGTTGGATAGCTAGAAAAATAAGCTACAGCTTTCCGAAAGATAACTTTGACTAATTTTAGCCTAAATTAGTCCAGTTTTTCTTCCCTGAAGTTAGTACACATATTATTCACCTATGAAAGACTTAGATTATGAAATGCACAACTACAAAAGAAACATGCACAAACACCTAGGGAACTTTTCAGTTCTAAACTCATTTGCCAAACACATAAAAACTCAGACATAACTTTATTTACATAATAACATTATAAACGAGGACTTAACACAAATTACAACATATATAGGATGCTCAATGTTTACATGCTTATGAAGCTATCCAAAA
>JAOQMP010012682.1:0-13028 GCA_027563575.1 Erythroxylum pedicellare
TAATTGCAATACATTGTGATTGTTTACTTAATAGTTTTTGAAAAAGTTATTTTTCAAAGAAATTTGAAAGGGGATTGCATTCACGCAAAAGAATACATAATTCAATACTTGTGCATTTTGTCTATTGAACGTAAAGTCTATATTAACGCGTGATTTACTTCACATACATGAATCAATATGTGAGAAATATTAATTTAAGAATAATTAAGAACTCATAATTCAATCTCAATAAAACTAAATAATGAATTATATTAAAATTAAATGACTACAAGCCTATCTATGGTTCATCTAATCCAAGTACAAGGGTTTAGTTCTGAACTTGGAATACATTGATAGGTGTAAATTATACTATGTTTTGTTAAGTATTTAAATGTGTTTTTAAGTACTTCGTAGATGATTATCATGTGTAGTGTTTAGAATTGTGTTATTGTTAGTGTCTATATGTGTTCTAAGTGTTTGTGTGGTTTAAATCAAGAATTTGATTTTAATTTTATGTTTCAAGAGGTGATTGATGTGTTTATTAGTGTTGGAAATCAAATAGTTGAAGAACAAAGAAGATGAAAGCTACATGAAGGTGTCATGATTATGTATAAAGAGCACAATCTTGACTAGCATGCAAAGGGCTACATGGCATCTGTCACGATCGTGCTCCGAGGTCATGATCGTGATAGAGACTATCTAGTGCGTGTTTTTTCATTTATTTTAGGGTTTGGGAGTATTTTTGGAACCGATCAAAATGGAAAAACCCTAGTTACACCCCCAATGCCCTAATACACTATTTAAGGATGTGAAACACACAAAAATGCAACATCCACAATCAAAATTGAATTAAATTGGAGTGATCAAGAAGAACACCAAGAAATTCTAGCATTCCAGATCAGAGTGTTAAATAGTTTTTTTTCTTTTCCATTTAGTTTCATTTATTATCCTTGATGTTTAATTGGATTTATTTGATGTTTATCATGTTTATGGGTTTCTAGATCCCTATTAAGGATTGTTCTTCAACTATTTTGTGAACTTAATTTTTGTTGACTTCAATCTATTTCTGGATGTTTGTGATAATTTTCATTCATAAACTTCTTAATAAATCTAGAGAGTGAGTCAAAGTAATTAGTGTTAACGTGCGCAACGAGAGTTGGTATCTTAATAGACCTCAAATTATTAGATTAATGATCATTCAAAGAGAGGTCTTGTTTGAGAAATTAATTATTTATTAGATAGCATTAGATATAATTGAATAAGTTAGGAATAGTTTTGTGAATCAAGAGATTACAAATATGGAAATTTAATATTCAATTAAGGTTAATTGATTAGATCTTGAGGGAGAGTAATCAATACCTTAGGAAATCTAGGATCAAACACATAAATTGAATTAACAAGATTAAGGGAAAAAATAGGGAAAAATAGTTCTTAAGTATTCAATCTTGATGAATCTCAATTTTTATTAGCAGCTTAACTATTTTATTGTTTTTTCTTTATTATTCTTTTTAATTTCTATTGTTTATTTTAATTCAAATCAGTTTCTTAATACCTTAAATAAATTTAGATTGAAATTGTTAGCTATTTCATAATCCTTATGGTAACGATAAGCTCTTATACTATAAGAAACGAATCGTATTTGCAGTGCTTGAGAGTTTTATTATTATATATAAAACTTGCTCAACAAGTTTTTGGCGCTGTTGTTGGGGATTTAAACATTTGGATGATTTGAATTTCTTTTATTTAAGGAAATTTTACCCTTTCTTGTGTGATTGTTGTACCTAATCCCAAAAAATTAAAAAAAAAAAGAAGAAGAACGTTTTGGTGCAAAGTAAAAGACACACCAAATTACAAGGCAAGAATGAAGAATCTAAAGAATTAAAGGCCAAGAAGAGATAGAAAGGACAATGGCGAGGGAAAGAAATCACAGAGAGCAAAGGAACCTTTATGGACTTCAAAAGGCCAAGGTTCAAAGCCTATCATTAAGGAATTACACGACCACCAATGCAAGAGGTAGCAGACGATAGCTATCTTTAGACATCGGATAAAGTAGACAATAGTTAACCTTCTCATAGCCGAAAGAAATTATTGTTGTACAATTAGTGACAACATTGCAAGTTAAGGTCATCAACCTAACTAAGCAACCTTAAAGCCACCTTTTCCTATCCACTCAAAGCAATTTAGTATGGATGTGAGCCATGCGGAAAAGAGAGCCATATCATAGTTGATTGCTTCCTAATGGAAAACAACAACATAGGGCAATTCAACTTCAATGAAGCATAATTTGGTCAGGAAGTAATCATCCTTATTTGAAGAAATACAATTAGGGGTGGCAGAACCATTTAACTTTTTCTTGGTCTAATAATGCAAAGACTAAGTTGAGCCATCAAGGTCCACCTGGATTTTAGCAAGACAAGTCCATTGTAAATGATTCAAAATTGGACGAATTCATGGATAAGCTCAAGAGTCTAGAAGGGAAATTCAGGCAATTAGTGAAGAACCATGTCTCTTACATTCACAACACGGAGTTTCATGTGGACCAATTAGCCAATGCATTATCTACAAGATGTCTAGGAAGCCTTTCAGAAAATAAGGAAGTAAATCCAAGAGTGCAATTTAAGGCTATCGTACTTAAGAGTGGGAAAGATTTAGAAGAACTAGCAAAAAAAAAGTTAAAACCCAGCTTGTAGAAGACCAAGAAAAGAAGAAAAAGGATGAAGATACATATGAGGATCCTCCATACGTTCCTCCTCCTCCATATAGACTGTAAATACCATTCCTGTTAAGCAAGTTTTATCTAATGTAAAACCCTTAATATTTCGCAAGTATATGAATCATAAAATTGTAGTAATTAAGGTGTCAATCCCACGAGAAATTAGCTAAAACTAAATGAACATAAATTTATCTAAGGTTGAGAAATATGATTTAAGAGAAAATAAAATTCAAAAATTAAACAATAAAATAAAATTGAGCACTAAACCACCTAATAATTGAGCTATCACAATAAAAAAATGATCAAGTATGAAAGTATAGGATTCTTTCTATCATCATTTTACTCCTTTAACCATTTTGATTCAATTTGGTGTCAATCCTAGATTTTCGAAGGGTTTGATTATTCTCTCTTAAGATGTAACCATTTAACCCTAATTAATAATCCCTAATTGATAACTAAATTCCATATTGGCAACCTCTTAATTAATAAAAATGGCCTAACATTTTCAACTAGTTCTTAGGCAATCTATTGGACATTCGAGTTCTCACATAAGATCTCTCTTCGTATGATCATCAATTTGATATTTGCAAAAATTATTAGGTTGTTAACTCTCATTATCCAACTTAATCAAATTACTATTAACTCACTCTCTTAATTTGTTTTCAAAGTATAAGCAAACACAAATATCCTAACAACCAAAACATTGTATTGAAATCAAAAGTGTTCAAATCACAAAATAAGTTAAGAACAAATGCTTATATGAAATTAAAATATCATCAACGTTTATAAAATCTTTCAATCCAGTTCACAGATCAATTTTAATGAAAATAACAAAAGGAAAGAAAGAAAAACTTGATTTAGAGTTGAATATGCAAATTTTGAAAATGTTGGACAGCTGATGCTCTTCTTGATCTTCCTTGGATTAATCTCAATTTGGTAAGATGTAGGCTACACTTTTTTTAGTGTTTTATGTTCTTAAATAGTTCTTGAGTATTCTAATGATCTTTTTAGGGATTACTCACTTAATTTGGTTCCAAAAATAGCCTCAAAATATTAAAATTACAAAAAGGGTCGTATATTGAAAAAGATGAAATTCACTAGAATCATTGTCTGTACTTCCAATTCTTCTCTTTTCTTCAGTTTCTTATTTCCATGCACTCAAACACAGATCACACACCCCTTAAAACATAAAATTAAGATCTAAATTATGCTCAAAACCACACAAACACTAATAATAACATAATTCTAAGCCTATATGCATGATAATCATCTAAGAAATAATCAAAAGCACACTTAAACATCTATCAAAACATAGTATAATTTATACCTATTAATTCCCACAAAGATTTCATAAGAACGAGTTGGATATACAATTTACAAAGTTTATGGAAAAGTAGAGGAAATTGCAAATTCACTTGTCTCTTGTGGAAGCACTGAAACATATGCCCAAGTACGCGAGGTTACTTGAAGACATATTATCAAAAAAGTGTACTTAGGATGAAAATCAAATGGTAGCTATAACAGAAAGTTGCAGCTTCATAATTACCAACCATATGCCCTCACAGTTGAAAGATCTAGGGAGTTTTACGATACCCTATGTAGTTAGTAATTTAAAGCTTTCTAAATGTCAATATGACTAAGGCATAGGTATAAATGTTATGTCTTTTTCAATCTTTGAAAATTTGGGGCTAGACAATGTGAAGCCAACTTCTATTCTTATTCAGTTGATGAATCAGTCGATAAAGAAGTCATTTTGTGTGGTGGAGGATGTGCCTATAAAAGTGGATAAGTTTATCATTCATATTGATTTTGTCATCCTAAACCTTGAAGAGAATAAAAATTGTTTGCTAAGATTTTATCATCCTAAACCTTGAAGAGAATAAAAATTGTCTACTAATTCTTAGCAAACTATTTTTTGAACACTGGACGAGAGTTGGTTGATGTCCATGAAGACAATCTCATCCTTTGTACTGGTGATGAACAAGTGAAATTCAATATGATAAGGTATTAAAAAATTTGAAGGAGGGCAACTCATTCATGAGAATTGAAGTAGCTGAATCTTTAAAGGAAGAAGAAGATAATGAAGAATAGATGACATCCAACATAAAGGTCGAAGAAGATGCAAAAGTCTCTATTCAAGAACCAGAAGAAGAAGAGGGATGAGGGTGAATACAGAAGTAAGAGAGCAATTGACCTTCTTAAAGGAAAAACTGTTGGATTCAATCAAAGATTGAAGGATTTTCATCATTCCTTATTTTAATGACAGTTTAATACAAAAAAAGACATTACTGAACTTACTAGGTTTTTCTAATTTGGTTAATTATATCCATCTTATTATCTTGTAATTACTAGCTTATTTATAGGCTATGAAACTGAAACTATGTGACACTGGTAGGCGTAAATGTGAGATCCCAAATCGGTTAGAGAGGAGAATGAAGTATACCTTATAAGGGTATGGATACTTCTCCTCCTCAGACATGTTTTTCCAGGGGTGGAAAGAGCAGGTTTGGCCTTAGGGGCAACCCAAAGTGGACAATATTTGTAGGCGGGTGATCTGGGTTGTTACAAATGGTATCAGAGCCAAGTTCCCAAACCATTATGCTAGTGTAGGATGCTGGGCCCTAAAGGGGGTGGATTGTGAGATCCTACATCAGTTGGAAAGGAGAACGAGGTATGCCTTATAAGGGTATAGATACCTCTCCCCCTCAAAAGTGTTTTCCTAGGGATGGGAAGAGCAAAATCATGAGGGGTTTGGCCTTAGAGGTAACCCAAAGCGGACAATATATATGGGCAGGTGGTCTAGGATGCTACAATAATCCACTCATAATAGACCCAAGTTGAGCATGGAAGGAAGAATAAGTGAAGCTAGTGATGTTAACTAAGTGCTACTTGGGAGGTAACTAAAGAATTAGGATATGATTTATTTTTATTTATTTTTATTTATTTTTTATTCTTTGTTATTTTTAGTTTCTTTGTGTTTATTTTTTAGGGAGAGAATTATTGAAATTTCATGGTTAAAAGTGCCTCAAATATCATCGCCACACCATCACCACCTAAACACCATAAGTATTTTTCTTTAATTTTTTCTTTGTTTTTATTTATCTTTATTTTTTTTCACATTAAAGTCAATGTGATGTTCAAGTGTGGGATGTATATGCTTTTCATATCATTCATATGTGTGAAAATTGACATTTGGATTGAGTTAGTTTTTGATTAGGTTGACATAATGTAAACATTTTGTTACATATTTGTGTATTGTTTAAATGTGTCAATGGCAAGAATTGATAGAATTAGTTTAGTTTTAAACATGTCATTTAAATTTTAAATGTATAATAACTTGGGAACTTTGTGTTTTAAGTTTCTTTGGGATGATAAATGTATCTTAATTAGGATATGACACTTATTCTTTGACTTATGACATTTGTTCGGATACATTTATAATTATAGTCATTTAACTGTGGTTGGCATCATTAATAACCCTTTTATGAGAATAAATGACTAAAAAGAAATGAATTAGGATACAAAATAAAAATAAGAATATTTTATTAGCCCATTTAAAACAAATATTGGGTTAATAATAGATCTAGTAGTCAATTGAGAGTTGTGATATAGCTGAGTAACTAGGGGCAACATAACAAAACGTTTTTCTTCGCGTTAAAAGGCAGAATGAAGCTCTAACCAATCTAAACAAAAAAAAATGGCCTAGTTGAGTAATTAGGGGACATTTATAACAAGGTGTTTGCCTTTGTGTCAAAAGAATAAGTTATTGTTCAAGAAAATCTATAAAAAAAATTAGTGTCACAATAAATAAACCTATTGATCTTTTAAAAATAGCAAGAATTTTTCACGAAAGGTTATCTAGTGATAATTCTCCTTTCTAATTGATTAATAATAAAAAGTGCATTCTTACAAGTTCTATAGGTGTATGAATAAGGTCTTAATGTTTTGATTGATACATATATTCAAATCAAAGCACTTAAACATGAATGGAATAAGTTAGTGTGTGGCATTTTTTAAGTGATTGGTGTTTTAGGTTAAGTTAATTCCATAAGATTCAATGCCATTGTACTATTATTGTAATGTTGCATGAATGTGTGATTATATATTTTTATATTTTGATTTGTTTGTGTTTTTAGTTTTGCTTGAGGACAAGCAAAGGATTAAGTATGGGGATATTGATAGGTGTAAATTATACTATGTATTGTTAGGTATTTAAAAATGTTTTAAGTATTTCTTAAATAGTTATCATGTGTATAGGCTTATAATTATGTTATTGTTAGTGTTCGTAATTATTCTAAGTGTTTGTGTGTTTTAGAGCAAGAATTTAATCCTAATTTTATGTTTTAAAAGGTATTTGATGTATTTATTAGTGTTGGAAATTAGATAATTGAAGAACAAGGAAGATGGAAGCTACATGAAAGGTGTCATGATCATGCATGAGGAGCACGATCATGACTAGTGTGTATAGGATGCATAATAAGGCATGGTTGTGACAAAGAGGATAAACCTAGGGTCACGATCATGTCAAAGTCCATGTGTGAGTTTTTTCATCTGTTTTAGGGTTTGGGGTATTTTTGGAACTGATAAAAGTGGAAAAAACCTAGTTACACCATAAGACCCTAATACTCTATTTAAGGACGTGAAACACATAAAAAAACGCAACAATGATAATTAAAAGTGAATTAAAGTGGAGAGATCAAAAAGGCACCAGGAAATTCCAATATTCTAGAACAAGGCATTAAAATAATTTTTTTATAAAGAGGTTATTTCTGTGGCTCGAACCTATGACCTTCTAATCCCAAAGGAGTAACCTTACTAGTTACTCCAAAGGAATGCTGGAAGGTTTTTAAGCTGTGTGAACAATAAGGTGGACATAATGTTTTGTTCGTCAAATCAGTGAATACGGAGGAGAAGAGTGAGTAGCATGAGAAGGGAACAAAAGAGAGCTTAGGGTAGAAACAAAGGGAGAGCAACTAGTGTCTTCGATAGGTTATCAATAGGGGCTGAAACATTTTATCAAGAGAGGCCTATGGAAAGGTAACATCCCGATGCTAGTTCGGAGGTGACATCGACGCCAACAACCCAGGTTAAATGTATTTTACTTTTTTTTGTTTCTTTCTCTCATTAGGAATTGATTATGTTATCCTAGGTTAATTGATTTGAGTTTTGTGTATGGATAATCGGATTTTCGTTGTTGTTCAGTTATTTATGTACAAACCTATTGGGTTTTGTGAAAGGATGATTTTAATGCATTCATTGAATCATTTAATTGCAAAGTCATTGCAAGAATTTCGATATAATCTGTAATTGTTATATTGAAATTCATGTGTAGCGACTAATGATTCGCAATCATTAGGGATAACATGGCCTAGGTTAAATGACACATCATATGTGGTTTTTGCCTTGATTAATCAGTTTTTCTAATTTGTAATGTTATGCCTAATTCAATCTAAAAACCGTATCCTAGTTATTTGGTGGTTAGGTTTAATTAACGATCATATCTTGATTAAACAAAACCTAAGGAAAAACTCGAGTTAATTATTAACCCACAATTAAAAGTGATAGAAGAGATTTGTGAACAACAAATTAATGAAATATGTTTAATTAGAGTGTAGGCTGAGATTGAACCAAAGAACCTGGTCCCTACTGAATTCTCCACTTTTATCATTTTATGCATGTTTCCTTTAATTTGTTTTTATTAGTCTAGTTTCATTATATTTTCTAGTTTTAAAAAAAACTCAAAACCCCCAGTTAAACCTAAACTCCTGTTACTTTCATTTCATAAACTTTGCACACAGTCTCTATGGGATCGACCTAGACTCACCACTACTATAGTAGTAGTCTAGTTGTTTTATTTTGACCAACGTTACAACGGGCTATGAATTTTGGCCTCATTTTCGAGGAGTTAAGTTTTTTAGTTTTTGTTTGTGATTTTAATTGTTGTTTTGTATATATTAGTTCGTAGTTGGTTTCTTTTTAGTTATTTTGTTATCCTTTCTTTATTTTGTTTCATGTTTGTAATTTGTAAAAAAAATTCGATATGGACAATAGCAATTTCTTTTATAACTCACATTCTCAATCCTATAACAATGTTTGGACTAATTAACCTAACTTTTGTTATAATTGGGGCAATCATCAGAATTACTTTCATGATAGTTTGCAGGACACACAACAATTCTCGTGCGGACCAAAAGCTAAACTCAAGTACATCTCTGGAAGAATTGATGAATGTTGTGATTGCTAATAATCTCCAATTTCAACAGAGCCTACAATAATAGTTGCAGTAGTTCCAGCAGGAAATGAGGCATATAATGTCTAGAAACTAAAACATGGCAAGCCAAATGGGTGAAATGGCAGCAAGGATCGACTTCCTAGAATCACAAATTGAAGAAGAACAGCCATATCAACCTGAGGTATACCTAATGGATTTTAGTATAGAAACCTTACAGAGTGATAAGGAGCTTGAGAATTTCGAGAGCAATACTTAAGAAATTGCTTGTGTCGAAGAAGTTGAAGAGTAGCTTGAAGCAGAATATGATACATCATTTGGCTCAGAGGTAAGTACTGAGACCATAAATATTTTCGAGACTAACCCTTCACCTTTACCTAGCAAGCTGGAAAAATTAAAAAGAAAAAGGTGAAGAGTCATTCAAATTATTTCAAGAGAGCAAGGACTCAGTAGTGATAAAGGATCTGAATATAAGGAGGACGCTAGAGGTGAACAATTATCAACTAAGGCCCTATCCAGAAAATCCTCACGTGGAGGAATCGCATCTACCACCAGAAGATCACAATTTTATCACGTGAGGAAAGTATAAAGTTAAGCCAGTGACCCTAAACAAAGGTGCTTGTTGGGACGCAACCCAAGTGAAGTAAATTTGTTTTCTTTACATTTTTGCATTTCTTTATATATGCATATATGCTCTTTGTTGGTTTGTCTCTTTCTTATTTTAAGTTTTCAATCAAAATGAGAGAAAATAAAACAAGAAAAACAAACATTTTCTCTTTTCTGTTGATTATGGGATTATATAGTCATGATTAGAGAATGAATTGACTAGAAAATTTTGTAGCAACTTTAGTATGTACTTTTACTCTTGTGATTGGTCGATGTGCATTATCTTTAGAAGAGTAGTGACTAGTGGTAGACAAAGCAAGTGAGATTTTAAACCTTATTTGACTGACACATTCATATCGGTCTCATCGTCTTTTGATAATATGTGACCTTCATGACATCTACATCCTAATTTTGACTTGAATTTTTATTCAAGATCATATTTTTATCACATGCATTAACATGGAAATGATTAGGCATTCTTTGTTTCATAAGCTACATTAGCCAAATAACCTACCCTATTGACGTGGTTTTTCCCTTGTTAACCCCCTTTAAGCTTTATACCTTTGTTTTTATATAAACCACATTTTATGCTTTTAAACTTAACCAAATGTCCTACCTAAGTCGTAAAGCTAGTAGAACATTTATGATTGTTGGCTTTATGGATGTACAAAATTCTAAGTGTGCGGGTATATATATGTGAGGGTTAGTTATAATGTTGGAAAGTTTTGTCATGTCTTATCACTAAAATTCTCATGTTAATGTAGTTTCTTTTAATGTTAAAAAAGGAAAGGAAAAGAAAGAAAGAAAAGAGAAAAGCACGAGAAAAGCACAAGAAAAGAAAAGAAAAGAAAATGAAAATGAAAGTGAAAGAAAGAAAGAAAAAGAAAAGGAATGAAAAATTTTTGTTTAAGTAAATTTATTAAGGAGGAAGACTTGCTAAGTTATTCATGATTAATGTATCTTCCTATAGTTGTAATCAATGTGTTATTTGAGTATGTTGAACATAAGGTAGATGTTGGCTTGGAAGGCTCACTCTTGTGGTTTCAATGTATTGTTGGCATAAAATATATGAGTGATTCCTTCATATTGGTATATGCTTCATGTGGTTGGTGTATGAGAGTTGAATGAGGTTGTGAAATATAAATGTTGCATTCATCATAGCCGACAGTACCCAGTTTTTGATTAAGTGTTACTTTTGCTTCACTAGCTGTGATGGCTTTCATGATACTTGACCCAAACCCATCTCACCTTTCCTTACCCACATTGCAACCTTGAAAAGTCATTTAATTCATAATTTTTCATGAGAACATTAGTGGTGGAGAAATGAAATGATATGCAAAGTTGTGGAATGACGTGATCCTGAATGGTATTGAGTGCACTTATAGATATATTTTACTTAAACACATTTTCCAAGTCTACCACTAGATTGCTCAGTCTTTGAAGATGATGCTTGTTGATTGATCATGAGTAGAAGCATTGAATGTTGAATTCTTGCTATAATTTTGGAAAGTCATTCATCTTTGGTTATGATTATATAGTCTTGGAAAATGTGAGAATTGAGTAAATGTTTTGAATCTTTGAGCTTAATTGGGATGTTTTACCCAAGGACGGCCAAAAGCTAAGTGTGGGGGAAATTGATATGTTTTAATTGCTGATATATTTAATCATTTACACTTAGCGATTAATGATACAAAAATGCTTAAGATACTCATTTTAATTCATATATGATTTTAGGTACAATTTGGAAGCAAAGAAATTAAAGTGAGTCGAAAGCTTTACATTTTGGCCATTTTCCAAAGATTGATTTTTACTTGTCTTTATGGAGTAAGAAGAAGAAAATTAAAATAAGGAAAAAAAAAAAGAACAGTGAAAGAAGATGGATAGCTGGAAAAAGATAAAAATGGCAGTACAAGATGAAGAAAACGCAGTATAGGAGGATAAGGCAAGAGATGAAACGCACCGCAGCAGCTGGAGGTTAGAACAAAATGCAGTCTGCATTTTACGCAGATGACATCTGCGTTTCACACAGACGTCCTGCATAATGTAGACAACGGCGTTAAATGCAGACAAGAGCTATATTTCATATACGAAGGCTAGAGGGTTTTTATGTTACGTGAACAGTAAGGTGGACATAATGTTTTATTCGTCAAATGAATGTATAATGAGGAGAAGAGTGAGTAGTGTGAGAAGAGAGCTTATGGAAGAAATAAAGGGAGAGTAACTAGTATCTTCGGTAGGGTTATCAATGGGGGCTAAAACATTTTTTCAGGAGAGACTTATAGAAGGATAACATCCCAATGTCGATGACCCAGGTTAAGTGTATTTTACTTTTTGTTGTTTCTTTCTCTCATTAGGAATTGATTATTTAGCCTAGGTTAATTGATTTGGGTTCTGTGTGTGGATAATTAGATTTTCATTATTTTCAGTTATTTGTGTACGAACCCATTGAGTTTTGTGAAAGGATCACTTTAATGCGTTCATTGAATCATTTAATTACAAACTCATTGCTAGAATTTTGATATAATTCGTATTTGTTATATTGATATTCATGTGTAGCGACTAATGATTCGTAATCATTAGGGATAACATGACCTAGGTTAAATGACGCATCGTATGTGGTTGTTTCCTTGATTAATTGATCTTCCTAATTCGTAATGCTACTGCCTAATTAAATCTAGAGATTGTATCCTAGGTTGTTCGGTGGTTAGGTTTAATTAATGATCATTTCTTGATTAAACAAAACTTAAGGGAAAACTCAGGTTAATTATTAACTCATAATTAATAGTTGCTAAGAGAGGTTAAAGAACAACAAACTGATGAAATATGCTTAATTAGGGTGTAAGCTGAGATTGAACCAAAGAACTGGGTCCCAACTGAATTCTCCACTTTTATTATTTTTTTGCATGTTTTCTTTAATTTTTTTATTAGTTAGTTTCATTTTATTTTCTTCTTTCAAAAACAAAAACCCTCTTGTTGAACATAAACACCAGTTAATTCCATTTCATAAACTTTACACACACTTTCGGTGGTATCGACCTAGACTCACCATTGCTATAGTAGTAGCCTAGTTATTTTATTTTAACTAGCGTAACGACACGCGATCAATTCGTATACCAAAAAAGAACTCAAGGGTATTCAAAAGTTCAAAAAAAATCAATAGATCAAGCGGTAATAGAGTTTATGGCTTAGTTAAAAGAATAGTCCTTAATACACATTATAGTCTTGTTAAAAGAGTAGTTCCTAATACACAGTATAGTCTTTAGTTTATTACTATACGGATCAACGACGAGGAGTACACATATCTCTACTAATCCTCTCAATGATTTCCATAAATGTTGTTGATTCTTCAGAATTTAGTGAGCCTAAGGAAGGTCAAGCTAATTACTATTATAGTTATATCCTATGGTTAGTCATGGTTTAATCCTCTTGTAACCTTTTGTAACTCCCATTATAGATCCTTATTCAATATTATTTTTCCTTTAAAAACTATAAGTAAGTATT
>JAOQMP010012724.1:0-13025 GCA_027563575.1 Erythroxylum pedicellare
GATCTTATCAAGCTTTTAACAATTTTTCATGTGTGTACCTCATACATATGCGTCTTGACTAAGGATCAGTTGTTGTTACATGCTAAAACACGTCAAAACACATGTAACTTCATAAATGAAAACGATCTAGAAGGGGGAGTTGAATAGATCTTTTTAATATTTTTCGAAAGTGCTACAAAATAGAGAATTAAAACACATAAAACAAACAAACAAATCGAAATGTAAAAGAGTAGAGAAGAGACACAAATGCAGTGTTTATAGAGGTTCGGTGCTAAGACCTACATCCTCTACCTAAGCTCCCACTTAGGATTTTGTCAAAGCTCTTTATTACACACTTTTTAGTTTAGTGTGAACTCTTCCAATTTAATTTGACTTCTGGCTCAAGCTACACCTTACAGATGATTTGTTTTCCTGGCACAAATCCTACCTCCTAAGTGATTCTCCTCTAATCACTCAGCACACAATAATAACAATGATAGAAATGAAGTAGTAAAGCTCAGTACAACTGAATGCAATTAGAATATGCAAAGAGCAAATTGAGAGCAATGAGAATAATTTTGAACTTTGGCAAGTATGCTTCACTTTGGACTTGTGTAATCAATCCTCTAAAGTTCAGTCTTTTATTTGCAGGCTTCAAGATGTTTTTGGACGTTGTAGAATTTTCCTAGCCGTTGTAGAACGCTCCCAGTCGTTGTATGAAGATTTTCTCCCGTTTGAAATCAATTGACACAGTTAAATTATGTTCAGTTGTAACTGATAGTCGATTAGTCGGCGTGTAATAGTCGATTAGTATATTATAGTCAACTTGTCTTCAAGAATTAGTCGACTAGCACTAACGTTTTTCATGAAACCTTCAGCTCCGCTCTTCGAATAGTCGACTAATATGATGATAGTCAACTAATCCATTTATCCAACTGACAGTTCCGATTGTTAATAGTCGACTTGCAACATGATGGTCAACTAGCCTCTAGCTCCAACTGACAGATCTTACATAATCTCCAATCTTTGATTGTTAAGATGCTCAATTTGAATTTTTCATACGAGATCTTCTCATGAAATTCCCGTTGTTTAATATTGATACTTAATATTCCAATATTGATTAAATTTCATCTGCCTTAAAAATTGGTGTACTATCATTTTAATCCAAATACCTGAAATTATTTCTTAACCAATTCTTTAAGTTTTATTATTTTCAAAACAGAGAAGGATTTAATTTGTCAACCTCCATTGGTCCAACAATAAGAAGATACTAAATGAGATGGAGAGCATAAAAAAGTATTCATATGATTGTTTTGAAAATATTTTTGAGAAGAGATGGTATGGAAATGCATTTAATAGAAGATGCTGGAGTAATTTATTATCAAATAATATAATAAAATGTTTCAATGCATATTTGAGAAATGTAAGAGATAATCAAATCTTGACTTGCTAGGAAGTAGTGAGAAGAGCTATCATAAACAGATTTCATCAAAAGAAGCAAGGAATGACTACTTATAATAGCAAGATTTGTCCTAATATAATATCAAGATGGAGAAAAACAAAATAGAGGCTCTTAATTATTTGTGTCATTTTGTAGGTGATAACATTATTTCAATTTGATACTTATTTACTAAAATGTTACTAACAACTTAATTCATTTTTTGCAAGTGATGAAAAATTTAAAATTAAGAATTATATGTATAACTTAGGGGTGGCAATGGATGGGGCCGATCCAGGCTTGCCCAAGCTAAATAGCTTTTGCTCAAGGGTGAACTAGTTTGAGGCCTGATCGAGCCTTAAACAATCGAACATGAGTATAGGCTGGGCTTGCGAAGCTCGAAGCCAAATTTGACCTATTTTGGATTAATTTCTATTTTTAATTAAAAATAGAAAGCAATAACATATTATTTTCCTTTTAGTTATTGGGCCTAAAGTTGAGTTGAGCTTGGGTAGCCCAAGTCTGAGACCATCCTAAAGCCTGGTCAAATTAGGTTTAATCCTTTAACTTCAGGTCAGGTATGGTTCAAGCTTGATTTTCATGTCTAGTATGACTATCATATACAAAAACCTTAGAAAAAATGAATGCACATACCAGAGATGGGAGTTAAATAGGATCATTTGAAGCCATACCATTTTAGCGATCATCTTGGAGAGAGAGAGAGAGAGGAGATCTTGAGGATTATGTGCACAAGTACTACGCCAATGGAGGCATATATTAGGTGTTACTTGAAGATTATAAATCCACTACTAGGTGAACAGTTTTGGTCAGTGCTTAGAGAAGAACATAAATAGATATTAATCTTCTCGCTTATAAGAAAATAGATGGAAGCTTAAAGAAAAAAAAAAGAATAAGGGAAGTTACTAAGGGTAAGAAGGGTTACTATTTCAACAAGGATTAGAGGATATGTAACATGCAAGAAATGTAAACAAGTCTAACACAATTCTATAAGTTGTAAGATGCCAACACCTAGATTAGTTGCTATGAGACAAATGATGGTAAGCTTATTTATTTCATATTAAAAAAAGCATTATAATGTATGATATAAAATGTTAATATTAATTTTTTTTATAAAGGATCAAATGTAAATGCCTTCATAAGAAAGCACTGTAGTAGACGCATCACAAATCAAGGGGAAGGAACTTCTTAAAAAAACTAGAACAAATTAGGAAGGCAACCAAAGTTGGAACATCTAACATCTCATTAAGGCTAGGAGCAAAAGAAGAGGATAGACTAACTAAACAAATAAGGATTAAAAGAAGTGTATAGCTTGTGGTCCTTTGTATTTATAGATAACTCATTTAGAATTTTGGTCTTATATAATTACATATATGATTTTTACTCACAAAAAACTTATATGGTCCTATGTAATTATGACATCTCACTTTTGTATCTTCTGAAGATGATATAGACTGAATCATATATATAAATATATATATAATTACATCATGTACAAAGAATCGAATATAGGGAATAACTTTATAGATCTTTTGAATTTATTAACTACTTTTGAATTTGTATACTAAATCATATGCATACAATTACAACACCATTTGCATATAATCATTTTCTTGATATTTTAGTTTGAATTCAACTGTATGTGTATAAAGGTAATTTTTTTTATACACATGTGTGTGAAATAAAGCACAACTCATTTTCATTAACTTAATACATAATGTCATATAAGATTTCATTACTTAAAAATATTATTTAATACATAATGTTATAAAGGTATAACTCATCTTATCCTTATTGTTTGTACATATAAGTACTAATTGTGGCAGTAGGTACAATCTAAGAGAATATCATTAATCCCTATTCCTAACTAAGTTTATACCTCCCTTTTGTCAATTTCAAGCCATGTTCTTCTCTTATAAGCCATTTATGACATCTAAACTTCTTACAGTAAAGTTTTCATTAAATAACTCAAAGAAATTTCAACATTCCTTTTCCTTTAATAAACAAGATGAATAGTTATCTATTTTTTTGCGATCTTTCTTTAAAGTAATTAAACTATGCATAGAATTTACCCCATATTTTGGACATCCAAAAAATCTCCTTCTAAGGTTCTTTGATATCCAATAGGTCTGTAAATGAGCTTCTAGTTCATAAACTGCAATATTGCAATATGTATAGACATGTTATTACAAACTTTCTATTATTGATGTTGATGATTCCATATACCTAAAATCCAATAAAATCCAATCAAATATTCACTTCCACAAAATCAAATCATTTTTATCCATTATAATCAATACCTAGTTAAGAAATAAATGAGATAAAATCCAAGTTCTATAATTGAACAAAATAACAAAGATAAGAAATAGGCATAAAATCGTAGAATAAGTGGTATTTCTCAAGTTATAAAGATAAGAAATACTTTACTAAAACTCAAAAAAGGTACTTATAGGTACACTTTGTTAAGTCAAGAGGACTTCACTTCTATTAATTTTGATGACAATTGAATAATAATAATCTTAGAAATGTATGAACTGTTTTGATGAGTTTGCTAAGTGTGCAGAAAAATGTAAGTAACACTTAGTCAACTCAGAAGTTACGTGGTCAACTCCAGACGATATATCTACAACAGACGAAGCGCAACACCAGACGAAGCGAAACAATAGACAAAGCAGAATAACAGATGAAACGTAGTAACAGAAGAAGTATTATTCCAGACGATACAAAAGGAAGATATTCTAGAATGTCAGAAAGTTAGTTAGTTGGAGTTAGTTACAGGACTCATCTAATAACCATTTCTAGAAGATTCAAGAAGCAGTTTCTCGAGAAGACAGCTAGAGACTTAGGCTATAAATACTAGTTTGAGTTGAAAACTAAGATAAAGTTTTTACAAAAAGAGAAAATTTTGATTGTACAATACTTAGTAAAATTCTGTATTCAAAGTGCGAAAAAAGTGAGCAAATACATCTGTAATGTGAAGCTCAATAATATCTTTCCTAAAGAGAAAGAAAGGCTAGAGCCTATAGAGGCTAATACATCATATAAAGAATACTTTGTGAGAGAGACCTAAAGAGGCTCTGCAAGTGTCAAAAGAATACTTGTAAAGTTGAAGAGTATAGTAAAATCTTAGACAAACTCTAAGGACTGGACGTAGTCTAAGGTTTGGGGTGAACCAATATAAAATTGCAGCATCTGTTCTCTAACTATTATCTTTTAATTTTCTTGTTATTAGACGAGTAGATAATATTACATGCAATTGCATTGCTTATCAACTTTAGCAAAGTATTTTTGTGATCATTTGAATTTATTAAAGAAATTCAAGAAGTCTCAAAAGATTAATATTTTCGAAAGCATACACAATTCAACCCCCCTTCTTGTGTATTTTACATATTATACCTGATTTCTATATTAAAAAGTGATTTACTTCGCACTTCCTTTTATGTTATGGGTTATGGTTTTATTTTAAAGGACACACACACACACACACACAAAGAGATTAAAAGGCTCATCTTCTTTATATATGTAAAATACACCACTAAAATAATTATAAGAGGAAAATAAATCATTTTGAAATAGTTGAAAGAGAATAAAAGGCTTATCTTCTACATATATGCAAGCTTGGTCTCTTAGTTACTTGGTGAAAATTTGCTAGAATAGAGCACAATAAAATGTCAAAAGGGAACAAAATTTTTGAAAGATATTATATATGCAATTACTCTTCTTGTCACTCTGTTCTAAATTCTAAACAAACAAGCTTACAATAAAAAAAATTTGGTGACCTTTCCTTTTTCTTCTTATTATATATTACTTAAATAATGTAGAGAAAATCTCTCTCAAATGTGCCCAACTAATCCTTCAAATATTTTGGGAGATCCAGTATAACCATAAATTTTATTCACCAATTTTTATTGTTCCATAAAATAAGGTTTTAGATGTACCTCACTCTTTTATTTTCTTGGAAGATTCTGCCTTTAAATTTGACTTTGTTATCTTTCTTATAGATTGATGTAGTACAAATTTGGGCAAATAGATGTTATATTGTAAATTCTTTTACAAATTGCCTTAGTATTAGGATTTCTTCTATCTACCTTGCTTTTAACCGCTTATTTATTCAGGTTATATCATTACAACAAACTAGGATATAGGCTACAAACAAAAATGTAGGCAATTTCTTTAATAAGCATCGTGCATTATATTCATGATGTTGTCAAATCATCACTCAAAATATCATTGATTTCTGTCCTAGAATAGTTTAGGTGACATTTTCTCAAATTTTTGATAAAGAAAAATTACTAGCTATAAATTGTTTTTCATTAAAAACACCATAAACAAATAGCTAGTAAATGTAAAAAACCAATGATTGGTAACTAAAATGTAGCAATTCCATTTTCGTAGCCAAAAATTGTTTACAATGTTTTGTTTAATGCATAGTAAATAGAATTTTGTGATGTTTCATATAAATTATCTTAAGATATTTTCTATTTTTTTAAATGTAGTTAAAACTATTATTATCTTCTATTTTTGGTTTTGCTTATCATTACTTTTTGCATTGTTATTTTGATAAATAATTTTGTTTAATGTCATTATTAATTTAACTACTAATAAAGCAAATAAATATTAAGTTGTATAGTTGATTGATGTTTAAAATGAAGCTAATCAAAGAGAATTCCAGTTGCCTTTCTTTAAATTGTATATGTTATCGATATTATTCATTTCATCTAAAAAGTTCAATTAGTATGCAAAAAACTTGCCCTTATTTCCACTTTTTTTGGAGCAGCAAAGAATAAGTTTGATTCCACATCATAAAGTTAAATGTCGTGTGAGTTGAATAACTCATACGACATCATTGGTTAGGAGGCGTAGTAGTTCCATTTGTACTACTACGTTAAAAAACAATGTCATCTTTACATGAGGATTTAGGGTTCTTAAGGGACATTTGACTGTAAGGGGAATGAGTGTTAGGAAGTAAAAACCATAAGTATTTTTTAATAATTTTTAAAATTGAGGGGGCACTTTAATAATTTTTCAATTTATAGGCAACTTTGTGAATTTAACCCAAAAAGAAAAGCTAAATGAATAAATGAATGATGGAATGAAGTTACCTTATTACTTATCAAAGGAGCAAGTTATAGCCTTTGTGAGCAAAGTCCATTCAAGAAGGAGATATGGAGCCTTAAGGGAAATACTTTTCAAAGTCCTTTCAAGAAGGAGATATAAAGCCTTAAGGGAAATACTTAGTGTTTCAAGGAAAAAACATTAAGGAGGATTGTTGGAATTGATGCTTTCTTTTGAAACATTAATCCAAGGATCCTTTAAGTCTAGTTTAACTTTGTTTTTATCACTTTTCGAAGAAGAAAATAGGCATATAAACATAATCTTATTTTCATCCATGTGTTCATATTTTTTTTTAGAGAGGAATTTAGTTATAGAAAGTTCATATCTTAGGTTATGTCTACACTTTATGTGTTTAAAGCACCCTAGCATATAGTAATGTGTCAAGTCATGTTTAATGATGTTTTGATGTTATGTGAGCGTTATGATTAAGTTATATGATCATTCAACGTATAAGCAAGGTGATCTTCCATTAAAGATGAAGATTAAGCACAAATAAAGCAAGTATGAAACTAAATTTGAAGAAAAATGGTATGATGGTGTTGTGATGGAATAATCCATATTTGGTTCAATTGCTATAGTGACTTAGATAAACCCATATAGACTATACTATATTGAGCATGAATATCTTTCATGACTTATTTAAGCATTACACACTAAAAAAAATGATGGTTGTAACCCATGTTGAAGCAAAGTTGTAACAATATTATGTAAAGTTAAGTTTATTTATGGTTTTGATGCTTGTTGCATCAAAACAAGTTCTCCATCTATTTATGATGTTCTCTCTAGTGTTTTAATTCATTTGTAACTTCCCTAAATGATATTCAAGTTCATGTAACCATTAGAACTCATACCTTGTATTTTAGTAAATTAGTGGAGTTACTTTTTACGCTTGTACTCATAAGCATGTTTTGACTTGTAGATTGCTTTTTCTTATTTATTTGGATAAAATCAAAGTTTTGTGTAATATAGAGATTGTTCTAGACATGTTCTATGCTCTCCTTAATGTAATTATTCTTGTTTTAATGAAGAAATTGTCTTTTGACCCATATATGATGTTTGCGTAAAAGAAACATGAGTTATGACATATGGGTCAAAAGACAATTTCTTCATTATAAAAACAAGCATAATTATACAAAGGAGAGCATGGAATGAGTAATGATATATTTACATATTAGAGTTATTTCTATTTTGTTTTAAAATATAACCAAAGAATCTCATCTTGAAGCTCTAAATGCTTTTTTTTGTATATTTTTACAATATTAGTAAGTTTAATTGATACATCTAAACTTGTTAAAGTTATTCAAACAGATGAATCAATAACCATAATGTCAAAATTATTTAGAAAATTCTAATTTTTTGACTAATGAAATCACCATTAATTTAAGCAATTAGTTGATAAGGTCTTATAAGGAAGCTCGAGATTTAGCTTTTACATTAGTTTTGTACACATCATAACATATTTGTATATAAGGCATAATAATGTCTCATTATTTCAAAAAATAGTGTATACTTAAATGGATTTTTTTTCCAAACTTCATGATCTATAAATTTATAAGGAAGGAATTCACATTTTCAATTAATTGAATATATTATTGCATCATCCTAAAAAATCATTCAATACGAACATATAATTATCATTTAAGAGTATCAAAATGGAATCTTATTATGTTAATTACAAAAGATTGTACAATGGTGACATCTTTTATTTAAAGTTGCACTAGGATCACATAACTATGGAATATATTTTTATATCTAAAATTTTTGTATGTATGTTACAACTAATTATTGTTTATTCTTAAACTAGGTCATATATATATAATTATGATCTTATTTTGGACTTGATCTTCCTAACCAATTTATTAAGTATGATATGGTTATTGTGTGGGGCTATTAGGGCACCTTGATAATAGAACTTGATCCCTTAACTAGCTAATTTAAGTCTTTCTTAATAGCTTATAAACTTTTGTAAGTAATGTTCTAAAGAGTTAGGCTTATATCATTTATTATTTGACTTAAAACAATGGGAGAGGTAAGAGAAGAGTTAGACCATCAACTTTTATTTTAAAGTTTCTATAATATGTGATTCAATAATTTCAAGACCAACAATCATGTCTTGTAATTTAGTTATTCATTGTACCCTTTTATTATTCTTGTATCAATTCCATCAAGGCATAAAATTTTTTATTGAATAATCAAATTGCTTTCGTTTAACATATTAAATTACCTATGTGATATTATAGTATGTTTTATTAAATTTCTATACCTAATTCAGTTTTATGTATGAAAACTTGAAATTGTTTTTTGTTTATTATGAATAAGTTATGATATTGGTTAATAATTGCATCAAAGTAGATTCTTGATCAAGTTTGTGACTTGGTTTTAATTAAATCTTATGTTCTTAAATTTTATGAACATTTTCTTATCTCTCTCTTAAATCCTTAAATTATCATGTTTATGAACATTTGCATGATCCCCCACTAATTAGTCAAACTTAATGGTCTTAATGAAAACAACTTTCAAGACTACTTTGGAAGGGATTCAATGGAATGAACTACTATTCAATTGACTATTCAATCAATAAGACAAGGATGTCTCTAAATTATTTTTCTTATGCATTTCCATGTTTTTGGTTGGCTCAATGGATTCTATCACCTTACATCTACAAAAGGGGTGTTACGCATAGGTTTAGTGAGATAAAATAACAATTCCTAATTGTTTATTAATTATTGTCTACGTAAAGAAGATAATAGTTTGTAATATCATTTTTAACTTGTTCTATTGTATCTCTTGCTCATATCATTTAATTTCTTAAAGGGGAATTTATAATGTAAATTTTGAGTTTTAGTTTAGCTTTTTATGAAGTATGCATCGGTGGTTAATCTAGTAAGTTAGATAGCTGTAAATAATCATATTTCTCTAATTGAAACTTTTGTTAGGATTGACCTTTAATGCTCATAAGAGTGATGTAGAGTTGTCTTTGAGGTTGGAAAACTTGGACATAGATCTTATTAAGGATGAAAATTTACTTATAACTCAAGAAACGCCAAAGAATAGAAGGTCCACTTTTAAAATTAAAAGAGGGTCGATAGGTTGATCATCATAGTTACAAAGAAGTCAATTTTAACATATTTTAAGGATGGATTACCAATTAAGAATAATGATAAAAGGTTTTTGAAAAATTTGAAGAAAAGGTTCATTGGATATGAAAAGGCTAAATTTAATTAACTTATGCACATGTTGAAGTCTGTAAGGTATAATAAAACATTTGTGGTTAGAACTTATATTATAAAATTACATCATATAGCCAATAGACTAAATGGAATATAGGTTCTAATTTCATATTTCTTTATGAAACATCAACTATTAAATTCTTTACCCTTTGACTTTAGTTGCTTAAATATAATTTATATTGCTAAGAAGGAAGTACGGATAATGAATGGGCTCATCTCAATATATGTGAAAGAAGGAAAAAATAAAGCATGAAAAAGGTTAAGCTACAGTGCCTAAATCCTTTAAACATAAAGGAAATTATAAGAATCAAAATAATGACTAAAATAAAAAATAGGGTGTCAAAAGGATGGAGATAAAGAAAATGGTCCTTCTAGTGGGTTAAAAATAATAGTATTAAGTACTAGTATTATGATAAGATGGGGCATCTAAAAAGGAACTACTATAAGTATAAGAAAAGAAGATAAGCAAATTAAGTTAACCATGAGGTAACACCGATTACTTGGTAGTTAGATAGTGGTTCCTTAATTCATATTTCTAATATGTTATAAGCATTAGGAAATTAAAAAAGCCCAATAGGAAAGGTGAATGTGTTCATAAATAATAGAACCACAATAGAAGTGGAGTACAAGGGAAACATGGAGCTTCAGCTAGTTTAGTTGGTAGTATAATGTTGAATAAAATGGAATATGTGCCATCTATAGATGTAGCTTAGTTTTTGTTTCCTTCCTTGATGATGTTAGACATTCACTAATCTTTAGTAACAAAAAGGTTTCATTTTCCCCTAATTTCATTATGGCTACTAAATATTTGTTGAATAATGATCTTTATTGCTTAGATTTCAAGGATCTTAGTAACTTGGTTATGAATGTAAAAAAGGGGTTAAAATGAGTTTAATTAAGCATATTTCATCCACTTTATGTCATAAAAGACTTTGCAATATCATAAAGGAAATGGTTTAGAGATTAACTAAGGATTAAATGCTTCCAAATTTTGTTTATAATAATCTTGATGATGCATGTATGTGTTATACTAGAGGTAAGTTCTCGAAAAGGTAGAAAAGATTGAACCCCTCGAAGTAGTGAGATTTGTAAATAATTCATATTAATATTAGTGGATCTTTAAAAATGAAGTTTTTAGAGATTTCTATTAACAAATGCTCTAGATATGGTTGTTTATATATCATTAGTAATAAGTTTCAAGCCCTAGAAAAGTTTAAGGTATTCAAAGCAGAGGTTGAAAAGCAACTAAATAGACAAATTAAGGTTGTTAGGTTCAACCATTGTAGAAATTAATATGGTATTCATAGAGATTTGGGTCAAGAAAAAGGGACTTTAATTAAGTTTTTAAGGATTTTGACATAGTTGCATGATACACTATATTAGGTATAATGATGTAAACCTAGCTAGGAATAAAATCCTAGAGAATGAAGCGACCTAGCTAGGAATAAAACCCTAAAGAACCCATGAACAAGTTTGACTTAATTAAATAAGATATATGAAGAGATTTGAGACATAGATTTTAAAGAATCTACAACTAAATTCATTAAATAGTTGAGCTGCATAATGAATGAATTATTTGATAAGTTCAAAGTTCAAGGAAAAATAAGGAATTACTCATAACTCTCAATAAACAAAAAAGTCAAAAACTAATTAAATTATAAAGAAACATCCTTTAAATACTAAACAAAAATTAGGGTTTCAAATGGATAAACCTAAAACAAAATCATATTTATTACAAAAATTTCAAAACCAATGGACGTGCCAGTGTTTAAGATTGTGGATCTTTAGTAATATTATAAAGATAGAAATAAGTTCTAAAACACATATGTTGGAGGCTATATCTCACAACTTAACTTTCTAGAAAGTTACATGAGTTTGTATATGAACGTGTTAGAGGTATTATTTATGTCCAAATCTTCTTCTGCAGTAACTTGAATCAAGTTAACTAATAATTGACATTCTTTTATGTCAATATTTTTTTAAATTAGCCCATTCAATTCCTCTTAACCTTATTATTATAACTATGCTAACTAGTTCAATAAGCATAATTAATATAACCTTGAAGCTTAGATATTTGCATTAACATAATTTCCCCTTTTTTAATAGAATTCAACCTTGAACACCAACATTAATAAGAGAAAGATCATTAGTATTAGAACTATCATTAATGTACATTAACATTAATGTTATACTCATATGAAAGCCTTAATTTGAAAGCGTTATTATTTATCCTCTTAATGACTTAAAATGAACCATCCTCTTTTGGTTACAACTCTGATTAGCTCTTCATTAAGAGTCGTTCCTTCCTTACATGCACCCAAACTCAACCACTAGTTTAAAAGATAACTCATCTTCTACCTTTGATAGTTTGATTTCATAATGCTTATTCTTCCATTCAATCTATTGATTTTCCCATTCATAAAGTTATTATTTATGTTTCATCAGTGATTTGACAATATCAAAGTTTTTTATTTGATGTTGTGTCAGTAATACAAGTCTTAACTTATCAATAAGTTCTCCAAGCATGTTGAACATTTGTTAAACATAGGAGTTGTTAAGAGTAACATTCGAGAAAGAGCCAATTATATGGGAAATATTTTAATAAGTTATGTAGGAGATTACATATTAACGAATAGAGCACTTACAAACCATCTCATCCTTTTTTGCTCTTGCTCTTTCGTTAACAAGTAAATGTAATAAATTAAAAATATTTGGAAAATTAAATTCTGAAATAAATTTAAATGGTGAGTAATAAGAAGATGAATTCATATTCCCATTATATGTAAATTTAATAAACAGTGAGAAATCTTACCCATTTTTAAAGTTCTTTTGAATGATAGCGTGAAGTCACATATTTAAAGTTCTATTTACTACTTTAGTTTGACCATCAATATAAGGATGGCTAATAATTAAATAATAACTTTGTTCCTCATTTATATAAAACTTTTTTTTTCAAAAGTAGCTATATAACTTAGTATCTTAGTAACTCATCATAATCTTAAGAACTCGTTATAGTTGTATCACTTCTTTAAAGAACAAATAAGCAACACTAGTCTTACCTTAAATTTTATCACAAAAAGGAAAGTATGACATCTATGAGAACTTATCAACTATAAAAGGTATAAAATCCTTACCATTCTTCACCTAGGATTTGCTACGTACATGTATATATATATATATATATATCCTAGAAGTGATGCACTTACCACACATTCACTCTATATCATGTCTTATTTCAAGCTAAC
>JAOQMP010012734.1:0-13024 GCA_027563575.1 Erythroxylum pedicellare
TTTCAACAACAACGTTTAATCCTCTTATTTTGATTTTTCTTGTCTTCTTCTTGACTCATAAAAACAAGTAAAAATAAATCTTGAGAAAATGACCCATATATGATGCTTTCTACTCACTTTAATTTCTTTGCTTCCAAATTATACCTAAAATCATATATGAATTAAAGTAAGTATCTTAAGCATTTTTATGTCAACAATTGCTAAGTGTAAATAATTAAATATATCAACAATTAAACACATATCAGTAAGATACTAAATTTGGGCTCTTATACTAAATTGTAACACCCCACTCTTGCAGGACACGTACCTGACATCCTAAAGGATATCTGAGTACACAAGGGTGGCATGCTAGAATAGTCAAACAATCAAAACTCGTTACAAAATTTTCAAATATCACACGCATATTTAAGAAATCAGTAAATAAATAGGCCCACTTTATTCATAAACATTTTCTTTCACAAGTGTTATTACACTCATTGGTCGATCTCATTTACAAATATTTCCAATTTGGAAAGTCATTACAAAATAAAATTTTTCAAATACCCAAGGTACAATAATTGCGGAATACATAATTTGATACTAAAAATAAAGAAACATAAACGTAGACGTTAGCTAATCTCGACCTCTATCTCTTACTCGAATGCAGTGGCTAGACTCTAACCTTTCTAACTAGAGATCTTCTCTAAGCCTGAAAAATATTGCAAATTTTAGGTTGAGTTTTGCGAACTTCGTGAGTGGACTATCCTCGATGGCACAGTCAATTAAGTAACACGTCAATTCATATAATCACATAATTCACATCACTTCATTAATTCAACATATTGGGTGACATACATTTCATATTTACTTCAATCATATTCACATTCAGAGATGACTTAAATTGTTTAAATCATATATATCAGATGCATATGTAGTGCTTATAAGATTCACTTTCAATTATTACTTTGTTAGGACTGAGCACCTTTTTACTGGCCCATGTACCTTGTGGATACCTGGCTTATTTCAAATAAAGTCTCATATCCCTTATAGATACTAGGTAAATTAACAACTGCGCCAGAGGCTCATATTACATTCTAAGCTTTAGGCTCTTTTTTGGTAGCTACTCCAGTCATAATAACCTTTATGATGTCATGCATTCATCTGATGGAATGCATCACTGTCACATATTTTCAATCAGTCATATGTTTTGAGTTTCACATTCACGCTCACATTTATCATGGTACCTTAGTCTGACATTCAACAAAAATGTTAAGTAATCACTTATTTCGTCAAATTCACTTTCAATAAGCACTTCCAATATGTATTTCATACATCAAAATCCTCGGACATTCAATGTCCGAAATCAGAACAATCACATTCACTTAATAATTCAACATATAATTTAAATAGAACAACCATTTAAAGTAAGACCATTTAGGTCAACTCACAATATGCTCTAGATTAGCATTAGCTTGCATGATCCGAAAACATTTGGATGCGAACATTTTATCCTGCATATCAACATTATGCAATACACACATTGCACACACATTATTAATTGCAAAATTATATAAACATTCAATTGTACACATACGTATAATGCTTACTCAATTTGACTATTTCGGGTATGTTTCCTTAATCATAACTCTTGATTCAAACCTTATAATTTGTATGTGTCTAACTTATTCTTAGGTTTACACCTCAAGAACACTTGGTTAATTTATTATCATAATTCAATTACTATTCATTTCTTTTCTAGCAATATATGTTCTCATAAAACCAAATTCTCATTCACCTTTACTTAATACATATAGTTCATCTCTTCTAAATCAGAGCAGCTATCATACGAACAACTTCATTCCCATTATACTCATGCCTTTGGTACTCTGATATCAACAATTCATTTACTAAGTTATAACATTATCAATTGATCATTCCAGTTTTTCTCAGATTTTTGGGTTAATGTTTATGGTCATTAAGGCAAGGAAAATGAAGTATTTAGGCAACACTTTCTTCTAAAGCAATGTTGCTATATGTCTTAGGTTTCTAATGAACTAAATTTCATATAATTCGGTTTAGTATTCTGCAAGTTATACATAAAACACTTCAGATTGTACTCACACTGCAACAGCACTCAATACTCAAATTCGAGCCATATTTTGAAACTCTTAGAGACAGAATTAAAATTCAATTCTTGCATAAAATTTATATCTATATTTCTATAGTTTAATATAAATCAAAAATCATTTCATTTGTATATCTACAGATCAAGATATGGCTAAAATATAGATTTCTATTTAGTGAAAACACTTAATTTGGAAAATTCCAGCACATTTCATCATCTTTCATCCTAAACTCATCAATCAATCATTTCTTATTAATTCAGATGACCATGAAATTTTTTAAAGACAGAAGAAAATATGTGAGGAGCTCGTGGTCCAAATTTCAAGTCAATCAGAGGTCCGGAGAAGAAGTTATGGTTAAAATAGTGAAGGGTGTTGAAAATTGTCTGAAAGCATAACACCTTCACTGTACACTGCCTGTTGAATCCTCTCTATGACAATCATGCTTGTACACATTCCTGCAAATCCTCTGAGGCTTCTCATTGTTAAGATCATGCTTATGCATGATCATGCACTACCTCATTTTTCTTCTCTATCACGATCGTGCTTCTGCACGTTTGGGCAACTCCTCTGGGGTTTCCTCTCTGTCACGATCGTGACAGAAGAAACTTACGTAAATTTACGTAACTGCATATTTTTCATGACTTCTTCATCACTTTTGTTTAATTTATCATTTTTAACTTATGTCCTCATTATTTCCTCTTCATTCCAACTTCCATTTCAGCTCAAATCATTCAAACACAAATCAAAATCTATGATTGATCATAATTATAAAAAACAGAACATATCATTTACGTATATTCATTATATTTTCTACACTTCATCATCTTCATTAACGCATTCATTTTATCTCGAACTTATAATTTTAATTCTTCCCATTTCATGACATCACATTACTCCTTTTTCCTTAACTTTATACTCATTTTAGTTCATCTCTAAACCACCTAAAGAAATCCCCACATATCAACAATGAAACAGAACATGAAACACCCATTTACCTATCAATTTTTCTTCACTCCTTTTACACCATTTTTAATGATCATTCTAACTCAAATCATCACAACAAATTATGAACTATTAATCATCATCATATGTATAAAAGCAAAAGACAAATATACCCAGGTTTTCTCATTCACATTTCAGCATATACATATATCATTTAACTGTTAACTACCATAAAACAAATGCTTTATTCAACAAATAAATAAGAGTAGTGCTTAAGACTTACTTCTTTAGGCTTTAAACTCTTCGCATTTTCTTTTAACCCTAGCTTTCTTCTCTCCCTTGTGAATCATCATTCAAGGGTGATAGGTAGGGTCTTTAGTAAGAAATGAAGAAGACAACGAAACAGTAGTAATGAAAGTTGAAAGCAAGTTTGAACATGGGGGATGAAGACAAATAAAGAAGATGAAGAACAAAAATGAAGAGAGAGCATTTAGACGAAGAAATAAAATGAAAGACCAAATGGTTGTCTTTCATTTAGGCTATACGTAAGTGAGGCATATGGCAAGGCAAGTGACACTTGTCACTTGCCACATGTCACCACCTTATGGTCTTCACTTCGTCTTTTAAATTACTAATCCATTTCTTTCCACATTTCTAGTCCAATTGTCTCCCAATTTTCCATGACACTTGTCATTAAATCCTAATGTCATTTCTAAAAATTTCCACTGCCATTTGCCTCCTATTTTTTCTATTATTCATCAATTGTTCCGCCACTTGGTATTTTCCTAGTCCAAAAATACCCTTAATTCTAGGAAATTCTCATATTTCACTAAAAATTTTAATTCACTACTTACACACTCCAACTCAATTTTTATGACACATAATCCATAATTCACATTATAATTGCATTAAATCAATCATTTATAGCCAAAACATTTCAAATGAGTGCATGATCAATTCATTGTAATGTGTGCAATAATCAAATTTACGTGTGTGTATGTTAACATTGTGCATGAGCATGAAAAGCATTTTTTAATCTCTCTTGCTATTTCTTAATTATTGAAATCTAAGGTTCTAACCTTTATTATGGAAACAGGATGTCACAATGTAAGTTGCAATAAATTTGTTTCTTTCATTCTTTGTCCTATATTTGCCATAATTTATCTCCTTCTTGATATACAAAGGCAAATAAGATTGAACATCGAGAGGATGCCTCCAAAGATATGCTTTTAGCTCATTTTAGTTCTCATGCTTCCAACTTGTATCTATAACAAAATATGAACCAAAATAAGTATCTTAAGCAAATCATGATATTAATTAATAAGTATTAGGGAGTAAATATATATTTAATCAAGCAGTTATCATGTCCTCCCACACTTAGTTTTTAACTATCCTTGGGCAAAACAAAAAATCATAATCATAATCCATAACACTTCCTTTTTCCATATTTCTTAAGAATAGATAGTTATGAGAAAAGAGAAATAACTAGAAAAACCATGACAAGAGCTAAATATTAAATGCCTCTACTTATGATCAATCAACAATCATTCCCTTCGAAAACTAAGCAATATAGGGGTAAACTTTGACAAGATGTGTTTAAAAGTAAGATAGATCTATAGACTTACTTAAACACCATTCATGATCAAGACATATGACTGTGTGTATCATTTCAGTTCTCCAACACTAGGATTCACATATATAATCATGAACCAAAGGACTTTTTAAGGTTGTAACGTGGGAAAAGGTTAAGGTGATATGTAATTGGATAGTGCAGTACAAAAGTCATCAAAGCAAGTAAAGCAAGAAAAATAATCAATGGAATATCAAGTACAAAAATTATCATTCACTCAAAATTGGGTACCATTAGTTATGATGAAAGAAAAAACTATGTTTCACACCATAAACCACATAAAGAATAAGGAATTAAAAGGAATTACTTACAAAAATTGATGATAAATTATACATTGTAACCATAAGGAGTGGCCCTTCAAAATGACATCTCCCTTATTTGCATTATAATCAAATCACCCATACCATGAAACTTTAGGAGGAAAGAATAACATGAATGATTTTGTAAAACAATTGAATTTCCTCCTTGGTGATTTTATTTAAATACTTTTTCCTTTTTCCTTTCTTTTTTTTAAAAAATTGAAAGAAACTATATTAGTAATGGAAGTAATTAACAAGAGATCAAATGGCATTGCATCAATTATAACCAACTAGTATATATATGCATCCCCACACTTATCCTCTTATGCATCCTTAAACATCAACAATCACAAATTCTTTACTAGCTTTAAGGCTTGAGTAAGGCATTTGGTTAGGTTAAAGGCTTATAATGTGGTTAGAAAAAAACAAAAAGGCTAATAAGGCAATTGTACTATAAAGATGGATTTAACAAAGGGATATCTATTAACTTAAGCTTTCTCTTTAGTATTTTTACAATAGTAGGACATCTAGCATTTTTTTAGGAGTGGATAGAAGAATGTGTCACCTTGGCTACAATGGGTATTTTGGTCAATGGTGAACCCATAAGACTTGTCAAAGCTAGAGGGGGTCTAAGGTAGGGGGATCCTCTATCCCTACCTATTGTTGCTCTGTATGGAAGCCTTGTCCATTCTTCTTACAAGGAAGACAAGAATGAATCCTAAATTCTAGTATCATCATGGGTGTAAGAGCATGAAGATCACCTACCTTGCTTTTGCTAATTATATTTTATTATCTTGCAGGGTTGATAAACTTTCAATAAATATCCTAATGCACATTATGAAGAAGTTCCAAGAGATTTCTAGATTGAGAAGCAATTTATTGAAAAGCTCATTATATTTATCTTACAACTCTGACAAAGAGGCGGCTTCAGAAGCTGTAGAGATGGAGATGACATAAGGGAGCTTACCGCTAAAATTCCTTAGGGTGCCAATCTCCCAAAAGAAGATCAACGAAGGGGATTGCAAACAATTGTTAGACAATATAATAGGTAAAATTAATCAATGGAGAAATAGGTTCTTATGTTACGGGGGAAGGCTATAACTTATTCAATCTATATTAAGTCAGCTAACAACCTATCAAATACACCATGTTTGCTTACTAAAGAGTGTTCTCAAGGAAATTGACAAAAAAATTAGGGATTATTTATGGAATGGATTGATTAAGGGTAGAAGCAAAGCAAAATTGAGCTAGGTCAAAGTCTGTAGAATAAATGAATAGGGGTGACTTAGGTTATAATCAACAAGACTACTTAGTAAGGTTAGCCTAGGAGAAATTTTGTGGTAGTTATGTAGTAAGAAGGATGGTCTTTGGGTTAAATAGGATTATAGTACATTCATCAAGTCTAGCAGCATTTGGGTGCTTAAACTCAAGCATAACATGTCAAGGATTTTAAGGGAGATTTTAGGAACTCGATTGTGGATGCAACATCTAGTGATCCATCAAATTGAAAATGGAAAAAATACTTCTTTTTGGTTTGATAATTGCAATTGTAGGGGTATTCTTTATAAAGTGAGTAAACTTCAGCAACTGAGAAGGCTTATGAATAATGAGACCAAAGAAAGCAAATTTATAGAAGGTAATCAACAGGTTTGGCCCTATCTTAGTAGCAGATGCTTAAGAATGTTATTAAACCAAATGCCTAGATGTTAGGAAGGTGAAGAGGATAAAATTTATTAGATAGCCGATAACTCTGGGATGTTCAACACCAGTGCTTACAAGACCATGTTACAGAAGGATCATAATTTAAGAGTAAGTTGGGCAAAGTTGGTCTGGGATTCAGACATCAAACTAGCTTATGCCTTTATTTATTGGTTAGGCATGAATCGAGGGCTACCAACAAAAGACAGAATGAAATTTCAAATTAACTTAGTGTATTGTGACTTACACAGTTGGTAAGTCAGGAGCATTTACTCTTTGGATGTAGTTTTACTAAGGAGGTTTGGGCACGAGTTTAAGATCTCCTAAACATTACTATTCTTGCTTCTTCTTCAGAGGAAATTATCAAAAGATTAAGGAGTCTGAAACAGTTGGATTAAGTAGATTATAAGGTAATCAAGATCAATTAGAGCATGATGATCTACAACATTTGGAAAGGCAGGAACTATCAAACTTTCAAACAACAAAACCAAATCTAAATAGAGGCATTTTAGGATATTTTTCTCCATAGTCGATTGACCTTCTTATCGATAGGGATAGCAAGTAATTTATTTGCTAATATGAACTGAGATGGTGTATATTATGAGATAATTTGTGTGCTCGAAACTAGGAATAGTTTACTGTATGTTTCACTCTCTAAGACCTTTGACTATGAAACCATAACCATCCTAGATATTTTGTAGTAACTAGATACAGTGTAGCCTTGTCTATACATATATATTATAAATGAAATACCCAATTAATTTTTAAAAAAAGAAAAGGTTAATAAAGCTCAAAGGGGCTTAACAAAAGGGAAAATCGTATCAATAGGTAGGCTATTTGGATAATATAGCCTATAAAATAAAGAATGCATATATCATTTTCAGGTTAATGCATGTAATAAAAATGTGGTCTCGAATATAAACTCAATACAAAGTCAGGATGTAGATGTCATCAAGGTCCCATATGATCAAAATACATTGAGACTGATATAGATGTGTTAGTCTAAAAAGGCTAAAAAGCTCACTAGCTTATATCTACCCATTAGTCACCACTCATCTAAAGCTAACGTACATTGAACAATCACAAAAGAAAATGGATGTTAAGGAATTATTAGTAGTCACTTTAAATGATTTCTCTATTTTTTTTTCATTTGGTTTCTTTATTTTGGACATATTTAGTGGCTAAATTCTTCTATATTTAGATAAGAAAAACCCTAGTGATTATTTTTATATAAATTGATTTAATTTAATTTATGATATAATATATGTTTCAGCTATCTTTGTATGTTTTAATATTGGTTTATTTATGTTAACATCTATAGATAATTTTAATTCACTTATAGACAACTTGAGAAATCATAATTGTAAGTAAAATGTAACTTAGATAGAAAGGGTTAAAAAAGGTGCTTAAGAGAGATTTATAGGATCTTTTTGTTATTAAGGGTGAAACCTTTCATTCAATTTCATAAAACTTAACGCATTCAAAGAGGTATTAGCTAGCATAGGTAGAGATACAAGTTAACCAACTAGAGAGTAAATGGTTATAACTCAAGAGAATGAAATTTTAGTATATCGAAAGTGTTGCCTATCCAAAAAATATATCCATTATAGGTTAACAAAATCATGAAATCAAAAAGTGTTGTTAAGAGAAGTACTCATCTAAATATAACTATTTAATTGTAATATCTTTTGATTAATTTGATTATCATTTATTTATTTGGTTACTGTTAGTTATTAGGTTTAGCTTTGTTTTATGTTTCTTTAATATAAAATCCACAAAACCATTTCTTTATTTATTACCTTTAGATTAGTTAATAGTATTAGGTTTTTCCATTTATATTGTTTTTATAGGATCGATACCCTACTTATCATTATATTTCTTACCTTCAATAGGCATACTTACCTAGTTAATGAGTGATAGATTTATAATAAGGAAAACTTTGGTAGAATTGAAAATTCATATCAGCTATACATTCACTGGACGATTACATGAAGAGTATAGTATCTGATAATTTTAAATCCAAATCAAAAAATTCAAAGTTTTTGGTGTTAAAAAGAAAACATTGGATATCCTTTTGAGCTAAAAGTGTTTGTCTTAAGACATGCTACATTCTTAAAAAGAAAATTCATTCTCAAGTAAAGTGGTGTGAAGAGGTAGAACACAGAGAAGTTCAAGAGTCATAAATGAACATCCAAAAGAAACAAGATCCTCAAGTTGATATAAATAACATATAACCAAGGATAACAAATAGTTTATATTACATTAGTAGGATGAATCATCCCTAACTAGATTTAATCTACATATTAAAAAGGGAAAGAGCAAACATTGTTCATCGATGATGAGTCAACTACTTTTAAGGAAGCAATATTTAGCATTGATTCACTAAAATAACATAATGCCAAAATATTTGAAATGGAATCTATATATATTATTCAAGTATGGATTTTAGTGGATGCACCTAATAAGCTTGTATCTATTGGATTTAATTAGGTTTATAAGAGAAAATTCAGTACGGATGGAATGTACAAATGTATAAAGCAATAGTAGTAGCAAAAGGTTACAAACAAAAACAGGCAGTTAAGTGTGATGAAATCATTTTGTTGGTAGCAATACTTAAGTTTATAAGGTTCTTATAGATTATAATTACATAACAAGATAATTAAAATTGATAAATTGATGTCAAAATAACATTTCTCTGTAGGAATTAATTTAAAGATGTGTATATGACATGATTTGAAGGTTTTGAATTTGAGAGGTTTCCTAATTTGCAAGTTCCAAAAGTTTATTTATGGACATAAGCAAGCATAATGGAGTTGGAATATCCATTTTGATAAAAGAATTAAAGAGATTGATTTTATCAAAAATAAGAATGAACCTTATGTTTGTAGAAGTTTAGTTGGAGTGCATTCATCTTTCTAGGGCCATATATGGATGACAAATTGTTAATTCAAAATAATATATGAGTGCTTTAATATGTAAAGATTCAATCATCCAATAACGTATCAATGAAGGATATAGGATAAGTAACCTATGTTCTAGCAATAAAGATTTATAAAGATAGATAAGAGTGGTTTCTTGGTTTATCCAAATTCATGTATATAGATAAAGTATTAAAGAGGTTTAGAATGGAAATTTCTAAAAAGGAATTCCTACCTATATTGCATGAAATTTCTCTGTAGAAGAGTATGTACCTAAAGAAATTAGAAAAGGGAGATAAAATGGATGTGATTTATGTACTTTAGATATTGGATCGGTGATGCATAAGGTGTTATGTATGAGATCATTTTCACATATGTTTTAAGTTTAAGAAACATTTTTTAAGTCAATCTTAGTGATGATAAATGAATGGTTATTAAAAACCCCTTAAAGTACTTATGAATAAATAAATATAATCTTTAATCTATGAAGGAGCTAAACTAATAGTTTAAAAGTATTCAGAAGCAAGTTTTAAGTTTGATCATGATGATAGCAAATCACAAGTAGGTTATATCTTTACTCCAAATGGTGGGGTAGTAAATTTAAAAAGATACAAACAACTAACCATTGTTGATTCTATGACCAAGGCAAAGCAATTTTCAATGTCTAAGGTAATAAAGAAAGATGTTTGGATTAAGAAGTTCATCAATGAACTTGGAGTGGTTGCTATAATTATTAAGTCAATAGTATTATATTGATAGCCTATTGCTAAATACCAAATTCTTAACTACCAAACTACGCAGTAAATGGCAAGTTAGGGTCGAACCATAAAGAGCTGGGATGTAAATGCTATTTTGGATGTTGCAAACAAAAGAAAACAAAACACCCTAAAATGATGAAAACGAAGCTACTAAGATGCAATGAACATAAACAAAAAGACAAACACAAAGCAAATTTAGAAAAGACTAATAAAAATGGAAAAGAAGAGGGTTAAAGATATCTTCAGGGTTAGGGGATGTTCATTGATCCTTAAATCTAAATAAAAAGGTACTCTCATCATGGTGTTAGCTTGTGGACTCAATTAATCTCTCAAATCCTTAATTTCTTTCAAATAGGCAAAACTAATAAGTTCTAGAAATGCCCCAATCTCCACTATAACCTAGAATAGGCTGTTTAAGTTCAATAACGAAGATGCATTAGGTACTAAGAAACAACTAACTTAGGTCATCTACTCATAAGTTTAGAAGGTGTAACCTAAAGGTATGGGATCCTAGATTAGTTGATTAAGTATCCTGACAAATTCAACTAACTTATTGCTACTTCCAAGAAATCACTATGGACTATTACATATCACATACTCAACCCTAGCCTTCGGATTAGAAAATTACCTAAAGGGTGATCAAGCCGATAAGGAACTCCTAATTGATGACATTTATCCTAAATCCCAAACCATCCTATACATATTCATGACATTTATCCCAAATCCTAAACCATCCTAGACCTACAAGCACTAATTCAAAACAAGTTCATATTCATTCTCACAATTTCCATCTCTTCATCCTTATAATATCTCCAAACCCCTAAGTAGTCTAGCCACACATGTTCATATTAAGCAAAATAGACATTATATAAACAAAATTCATACTTAATTAAATAAAACCAAGGCTGGAAATTATAAACGAAGTAATAAAAACCAAAATTCAACACTACCTTAACAAAAATCAAAACCCTTTGTGACTAACAAATAATTAATCATAACCTAAATTACAAAATTTGAACAAATTGCATCAAAATAAAAGTTCCAGCACACATAACTTGCACAATAATCCAAATTAATTGATCATGAACTTAAGAACACTCTTAAGTCCTAACTATTAAGAACAAGTTAATCAAAAGCATCACAAATAAGCAAAACCCATAAATAAACCATTAAAAATTCAAATATCCAATAAATTTACACCTGAAAATATCCATTGACACAATATAAAGGTTCCTTACAAAATTCATAATTTTCAACTATAAAATCCATCAAACATTCATTCTAACATTCTAGAACATGTAAAAATATGATTAGCACTAAGAAAACTTTAAAATAATGGAATAATTATTAAAATAAAGCATTGAAACTGAAAGAGAATAACTAAGCTTATGGAAAGTAGCAATAATTTCTCTATTTCTCCTTCTCTCTTCTTGGACTTTTTCCAAAAGTGGCAGATTTTGAGTCCTCTCTTTTTGGAGTTTTCCCAAAAGTGGCAAATTAGAGAACTTCTTTCTAGGTCATTTCTTTTTCATTATATAGTATTTTTTCGTTTAGGTTAAACCTTAGGGTTTTCCCGTGCCTAGAAGATTCAGAAAGTCCTCAAAAACTAAAATTTGGAAGCGACCCCGCGTGTGTCTTCACACATGCCACGATCGTGGCCAGTTTGCTTGCTCTTTATCATGATCATGGTTCTGTGCTTGAGCTTCTGTCATAATTATGGCCTGAAGGCCATGATTGTGGGTCTGTGTTTTGGTTCACAACTCCTCTAAAACTCCTCTGATTGCCCTAAAACACTAACAAACTCATCACGACATCTCATATTGACAAATTTTGTCAAACTTCTTCCTATTAGCATACATTTGTGTTCAATCCTTTAATTTGTATATGTTAATGGGCATTTTATATTGATTTTAGTTAGATACATAATTTGGTAAAATCTTGTCCATTTAATCTTTAAATTGCATAAATTAAGAGTTATTTGTTTAAATTCTAGGCACATAGTAGATTTGGGACCTTTAAAAGCCTAAAGTAAGAAAAGATCTCAAAGGAGGCAAGGATAAAAAAATTGTTAATGTTTTGGCCACTCAAAAAGAGCAGGGCTAGGCGTGAATGAGAAGAATAGGGACTGGAAGGTTTAATGGACATTGAATAGATAGAAACAAAGAAAAAATAAGTTGGTGGCAGGGAGAAGAAAATGAAGACAAGTGAGTGTATGTAAAAAGGTGTACTAAAAATGCAACATCCCACTACCATAAAGTATATACCCGAACATCCAAAGGACATTCATGTACATAATGGTATGTTAGAACGAAAACATATCTAACTTATACATGGCATCATCTAATAAAATTAAAAGTCACCAAATTTGAAAACATTCCTTGCGTTCATTGACAAAAGCTTACAATCCTTACACAAGTTCTATATGACAAGAAACTAAAAAAATAAAAGTGACAACTCTTCTAATGTTAGTTGACAGACCTTTAATGTAACATCTTATTCTCGCAAAAGAAGTATCGAAATCCTGAGTGATATCTGAATACGTATCCCACGAGGGTGGTTGATCCGCTTTGTCTTTCGGTTTTTACCCTTGGAGGTCGAATCAAAAATTGAATTCCAAGGATTGCAATATAGAGTGCAACCTCAGGTCGTCTCACTTAATTGGAACCTAATGCAA
>JAOQMP010012745.1:0-13024 GCA_027563575.1 Erythroxylum pedicellare
TTGTGGTAGATAATTGTCTAGTACATCCAAGAAATATTTAAGGGTTACATAATATTGAGTTCTTCTTCTTGCCATTCAACATAACATAAAAAATTCAACCTTGTGATGCTGGAATAATAAGAGCTTTTAAGATGCACTATCGTAAGAGATTTTATCGTAAGATTTTAGAAGGCTATGAGTTGGGACAATCTGATCTAGGTGAGATTAATGTTTTGGATGCTATCAATCTTGCAGTCTCGGCTTGGACAGTTAATGTTCAGTAAGAGACAATAGCAAATTGTTTTTGACACTACAAAATTCATTCAGGGGATGAAGTCTCAAGGAATTTAAATGAACTCACTTGTGAAAGCGACATTCATGAACTTGAGCTCATAATTAATGATCTCAGCTATCGCAATAAAATGGATGTCAATAGCTTATTGGATTACTCAGGTGAAAATGATACATGTTCAGAGGTCCAGAGCTTAGAAGAAATTATGGCTAATATCCTTGAAAATAATGTTGATGATGAAGTTGAAGATGATATAGTACCTTTGGAACAGTTGCGTGTAAGGAAGCACTTATCGTGTCTAGAACTCTTCACAATTTTTTGGTACAGTTCGAGAACACAACACCAAAAATTTTGGATGCAATAAGAAAAGTTAGAGATGAGCTCCAACTAGACTTAAATTTTAAGAAAAAACAAACAATAATAGAATCATATTTTACTAAATTGTCTTAGTTATATTTGTGTAAGTTTATATAATTATAATCTATGATATTAATGGGACCCTATATTTACATAGGGTTATTTTGAAAATATATTATTTTATTATCTTATCGAAATTTGTTAAATTTTCAACTGGCTCAAGTCGGAACCGGAGAAAAATATTATCTTAGAGAATTTATTAATTTACCGAGTATCAATTTAAAGAGGTTCTACTGTATATATGATAAAGGTGGTCAATAGTCAAAATACCTTTACTTTCCAATGAATGAAAGAATAATAGTCCGGTATATAATACAGAAAAAATGTTAAATAAATTCTTTACATAGGTAATACAATTTTTAAAATTTTAGTATTCTATTAAGTTTCTAATGATAATATTGAAAATTTAAACTTATATAAATGGATTGTTAACAAAAGTAATAATTTTTTACTAAGACCTTGAGATTAATATCATTAATATAAATAATTTAATTAGTAACTCTTAGAATAGATTTTTTTAGAAATTTATTCTTAGAATAGATTGTTAAAATAAATCATTAATTTTAATGATTATTGGCATTTTTCATATAAATAAGGTTAAATTATTTATTTGTATAAATATATTAGTGTTCATTTTGCATTTTATTCTTTCTTTGTTTCTTTTTAGAATTTTGGAAATGATCTTTATACTAATTAGGTATAAGGTTGCGTATTACTGAATCTCTCCAAATGTTGTGCGTCAGTGGAATTTATACTGACGGATGTTATTGTATTTTGTTCTTTAGAATAATTTATAAAAAGGGCCTAGTTTTCATTCTTATTTAAGTCTTACCATCTCAGTACCAGTTTATGTATACACTCAAACTCCATTAAATAGATTAAGGTGATATTCACCTCACTTGAAAGTATAAAAAAATGATTTTAAAATATAATGTACCACAAATATCTGCAAGGCATAATATGCAAAGATATAAAATATCACTGGTCATTAAATCTTGAAGTTCATAATCGTAAAATTCGCACATCTAACGGAAATTGCAAGCTTCAAGTATCTTTGAGGAATCCGTTAGTGATGTAAGACTCATGAAGAAATTAAGAGACTGGAGCAAAAGGTTTAATTTCATCAGGAAGATAAGGTAATAGACGTTTGTTCTCGATAATTGTATGCTTTACATGTACTTTTGGATTCTACATTGATCGGCAATAAGCAAATGTTTTGCGAAGAAATGATTCCATTTTTCCTTTTTCCATTTCTTTGTAACTACACAAATTAATAAATATGAGAACGTGTGTATCTTTCTATTAAAATACAAAAAGTTCAAAGAACAAAAACAAAAGAAAATAATTGGAAATCTTTTACAAACAACCAATAATCAAACTGTATGACTCCGCCTTGGATCTGTGATTTTTATTTTCCAATGTTCATCACTGAAACTTATATTTCTAGCCAACTTCTTATCATAATCCAATTCAAGCTTTCTTCGCTTCGTTAACCCACAAAATTTGTGCAACTTCTCATCCATGGAGTCATGAAACTTCCACCACCTTTCATGAGCTACATCGCTCGCATAAACACGTTGGTCCCCTATATTCCAATTACAATCGTAATCTCTATAACAATGCCAAGGTTTTAATCCAAGATAATGTATCGCATAAAGTTTTGGAGGGTCAGCTCCGAATAATTCGTTCTTGAAGCTAGCTTCTGCGGTAGTGTTAGCCCAGAAATTCTTCAGAAAGTTCATTCTTCTAGGTAACCTATGCCACCACACAAAAACTTCATTAAGAAAACCCTGATCACCACCATTATAAGAGATAATGTCCTTACGTCGGTCCATCAGAAACTTGAAAGTGCAGTTTGAGGGCTCAATGATCATGATCCCAGAGTTGAAGATCCATATATCGTTGCCAGTGGCTGACATTTGAGGGAAGTGAAAAAGCAGGTCAAGGTTACGTAAGACCAAGATGTCTGAGTCGATGAAGATGATCTTATCGTAGTTGGTGAGTTGCCAGAGCCTGAACTTGCTGTAGTTGTACTCGTTGTAGGAATATTTTTGGGCTCTTGGGTTCCGAATTCTTGTAATGAGTCTGATCTTCCAACCAGCTGCAACGAGAGCATCTCTTTTAGGTTGTGAGATGGACTTATCTATGAGAAGAACAAGGTCACGCTTTGTTCCTGTTTGAAGGAGGCTTTGTCCAAGTGCTATGGCACCACAAACGTAGGACTCTGAGGAGTGGAGAACTGTGACATAGGCTTCTCGTTTAGCTGCTCTTGTTGGGCTTTGGAATTTTGAGAGATCGTTCACTTCGTTAATCCCTGCAAAGTCAAACTAAAGGAGTCAGCTTCCATTTCGTTTTATAGCTCCTACATTAGATGAAGGAAAACATTAATACAGAATAGAACAAGCAAAAAAAAAATGAATGTGTGTTAGAATTCTTTTGTTGAAATTTTCACATAATAATTTTAGAAAAGAATAAAATAGGTGAGGTCACCCTTTACGTTAGTCAAAGAATTACCTAAAAAGATGATATTTAGTTACTGTAGCATTATCAATTTCGGTATTCTACGGCAACAACAACAATCTCGTTAAATTTTACTGATATGTAAAATTTAAAGAGGCCTAATAATACACAGTATTACTCCCAACAAATTTCGGTAGTATATGTTTTCTTATTATATGATGCTTGTGATGGAATTGAGTTTTCAGGAATGCAATGTTGGGACCATCCACTCGTCATCTACTATCTAATTGATTAATGCATCTTAACTAATATAAATAAGAAAATGTGGAAGTGGTATAGTGAGGTACCTCCATATTCTATTCATCACAACTAAGCCTAACCACCATCTTAGCTTCGTCACCAAGCATGCAATTTTTCTTGGAAGTTGTTGATCAGTCTATGCAACCTAAATGGTTTGCCAATTAAAAATGATTATGTTGAACATTTCAATTTTCGTACAGCCATTTTAGCTTATTCCCTTGGACTACATGTTCAATGTGTTAGAAATGAGTTTTTTTTTTCCCAATCAAAGACAAATAGATAAGAAAGTATTTTATTAACTAAAGAACTTGTTATCCTTTGTATAAAAAGTAGTCATGATACTATAAAAAATTGTCAAATGTTATCACATGTCAACACTAATAACATTTTTAATTAAAAAAGCATTATATTTGATAATTGATCTATTTTAGTGACTATTAATATTATAAATAATAAAATTTTCCTACTAAATAATAATAATAATAACTAAAAGTTGGTAATGGTGATTGTCCCTAATGTATTAAAATATTTATGAATAGAAGCCAAATTGATAGTAATAAGCGCCTGTAGCTCAGTGGATAGAGCGTCTGTTTCCTAAGCAGAAAGTCGTAGGTTCGACCCCTACCTGGCGCGTTTTTATGCTTCTGGAAAAGTAGAACGGAGAGACTGTTATGAAGTTCATACATACCTTGTGACCACAAAGGCAAAGACAGCTTGCAGGACCCAATAGGCAATGAAACTTTTTGTTCCAATCTTGCGACTTCCGGCTCAAACAACCACCAATCACCTTCCTGTCTCACCAAATCATCGCATCTAAACAACTCCATCATTGGCCTGCACTTACTCCACATAACAACTTTGGTCCTCCGCTTCCAATCTCTCCTACCCTTTTTCACTGCCAAATTTGCAACTATAAGGTGAACTTGAAGCCTTAACACTTCTCTATTCCACCCTTCTTCTGGGTACTTGCATGGTAATTTTGCCACTACCACGTCCATGTCATCGTAGTCCTTGAATTCAGGCATTGGCAGCTCAGGACACGACGGTACATCGCTTTCTTCTTCCTCGTCGATCCATTCAGGAAACAAATCTTCCCACTTGAATTGTTCTGATACTCGGTCAAAGTGAACTGGCACAGTTTCTCCGTTAACTTTCCAATCACTAACATCTTCATCGTCGTCCATGTTAATCATGCCAATCCTCAATCCTTTTCCCATATCAGCCATGAAGCTTGGTACCTCAATCTTAGTCATATTAACACTCCTCCCTTTCGAAGCATGTACTTTACTCTCCTCCAAGAGTACTGCCTTCATTTTCACCGGACTTTCAGCCTACAAAAATTTCAGCTTTAGCAAAAGGGTAATCGAAAAACACGTTACTTAAACTAAATTCTTGTCAAATTGTTAGAACACAACACACTAATGTGTACATAATTGACTAATATATTATACGCTCACCTTACCTTGTGATGGCACTCGCGCAATGAACACCTAACAAGCGACGCTGCATTTTCGAAATAGACCGAAGAAGATGGACGTAGAAGAAGAGAAGCATAAATGACAAGGAAAAACGCAAGGAAGACCAAATTGATCCGAATGACCAAAGACTTTGAAGGTGCAACCTTCACAATCTTTTGAAGGCCAAGGCCCTCCATCATCTTTTCTAAGCGCTAACTGGTGAAGCTCAAAGGGAGGTCTTTGTATATATATCCTATCCACCTACTACAGTTTCAACTTTTCAATAACATTTAGTATAATTAATCTTGGTGTTTATCATTTTTAGTAGTGACCAAGCTAGAGTAGTTAGAGGAATGGAGACGGCTTAATTAGAGTAGAACTTAAAAAGGATTTAAGGACCAGCCATGAAGCTCCATGTGTCATTTTTTGTGCTTGAAGACTAAAACGGCGGCATCTAAATAAGCCTTTTGCTTCTTTTCTATGCTAATGGTGACAAAGTTTCTAGATTTGTTTTCCTCAAAATTACCAATTAGTCCCCACATATAATTGGAATTGGTCTATTAATATCTGAATTGGTTTTCATTTGAATGATTTTTGTTGAGATATATTCCAATGCATATGAGTTTTTGTTTCGCTCCGATGATTTGGGTCAGAAGAGCCTTTTGGATATATGGAAAACTGTTCCACCAGCAAAAAATTGTACTTCCAAACTTTCACCTGTCAAATCTCATTTGAAAATAACTTTTGGATTCATTTGACAAATTATTCTCAGGTTGAGGTACAATTGTGGATTAAAAATGGGACCATAGCAAAATTAGATTCAGATTTAGGGGTAAGCAGGTAAATTGACAATGCATGGAGCTTAGGTATGTGGGGGAGGAATCTTAGAGTTGGCTGCCAAGCAGGTCGGCCAACAAACAATTTGGTTGCCATGTCAACGTCCTAAATGTCATTTTTGTCCGTTAAAACACAAGTTTCCATTGTATATATGCTTCCGATGTTTACTTCAAATGAATCAATTTAATGAGATGCCAAAGGGGTTTAGGTCAGACATCAGAAAATTTCACAACTCATCAAATCATGTTCCAGAGCTTACCTTTTACTAGTGTGGTAAACTATCACGGTTTCGCCATTTGTCAACTTAGTAATAATTGGAACCATTTCTAGGTGAAGTGGGCTATGTCAGTAGAGAAATGTGGGGCTTGTTAAATATTGTCAAAAGGCAGGCATAAATGGTTTCCTCTAATTCCTCTTCTATTTCTTTTGTTTATTAGTTGTTGAAGACACCTGCTCGGGTGGTTTGTCAGCAAACAGGCAATTTGTTAGGTTCTACTTGCTGGGGTTTATTTGTCTGCTTTGAAGTTAAATTATCAACCATTGACGAAAGGGACAAGAATACAAATGACATCTCCCAAATTTCAGACCTTTTGAAACTAGGCGACTTAAAACAGTGATGAATCTTCTACAGCTTACCTACATATTGATTGTGAGTTAGGTGATGAAATGAGAACTTGGGACCTTATAAAGAATATTGTGATTATCTGTAATTATATTTGAATCAAAGGTTTACTTTGAAAAACTGATAACAGATGCCAAATTCAGCAGAGTTAGGTAACTTGTGAATTTTTTTAATTACAAATGTATTTATAGATAATGCATATTGAAATACCAAAATCATAGAAACGTAACTTCTAAAAGTTCTAACATTTTTCATTGGACAAAGTACCAAACACACCTAAATCAATAGCATCCAATTTAAAAGACTGCAATAAGACGTCTGTAAGCAAAAGAAAATAAACATGCACCCATGACGTACTCGATGTAGGCTCACCACACTGTTGATCCATGATCAAGTTTAAAGCTGGTGGTCCAAGTGGGTTCTGGTTGACGTGTATTCACTGCACATGACACTTCCATTTCACAGAGTAACAAGTCATAAACAAAGTCCCTTAATTTAGATTCAACTCAAAATCGCAAGCTGTACATGAAGTGAATTTGATCACAGTAATGAATCAGTAATCCTCTTTTAACTGACCTCTCTTACAGGATCAGAAAGTCAATTTTTGGATTTGATTTTCTTTTCTTCTCTGAATGCGGAGTGTCACCTTTGTTTCTTTTTGAATAATAGTCCAGCCACGTTCAGCAAAATTTGCTGGCATTGAGAACCCTAAGACGATCTTATGTCCATGGACTCGTGCACACGTGGTCATCGACAGTAATGCATCAATTAAATTACGATTTTGTCACCTCCTGAATGTGTTGCGAATGGCTTTTACCAGGTGGAATGAAAATTAGATCTTCCCATCCAGAGTTCTTCTCATTCATCTAATCATGCCAAATATAAGAATCAAAATCCAGTCTTATTTTAACCTGAAAAGGATATCAACCCAATACTTTGTTCTATTACCTCCATTTTCTTCAAAACATCCTCCAAGCTTCCCACCTATTTCAGACAAATTGAATCAAATATAGCCGTGTCATAGTCAATTAATGAGCTTATTGAGGAGAGCAAGCCTGGTCAATACCATAATGTGTTGCGAAAGTCCTGCTCCTCTTGATGCCCTCGAAACCTTTGAAAGTTCTTTCTCTATGTCTTCCTAGATTAAAAAAATCAAACAATGGCCAAATCCTTCATAGTTGAGTCTGATTAAACGCCTATGACTGCATAAGTACACAACATACCTTTTGGAAATATATTGGCAGGAAACGCTTATTTTTCCTCTTCACAACCAGAAGTTCTGACTGCAGATACAAATATAGCTCGTGAGAAGATAATAACAGGAAGCAACAACCAATATAAACCCAAAAGTATTCATTGATCTACATGCATGAGATGGGAAAGATCATAAACTTTAGCCTCCTTCTATTCTGCTTTGATGAAATCGAAATCAAATGTTTCAATAACATTTGTTTTGGATAATCAAAGCCTCTTGGACTAGAATTATTTCTTAGCAAATACAAAAAGCCATGGGATGGCTGAGATTTTAGCATATGTTGATTAGTTAGAGTGAGCTACCAAAAGATTCAAACTCATACAGCATGAGTATGATCTACCAAGAGGCTTTAACACTTACAATAAAATGGCAAAGCATATTTGATCTTACATGACTTCACAAGGAAAGCATGTTTGTACTTTCAAAAGTAGCAAATATTTTCATCAACCCATATGTCATACCTGAAAAACAGGGACTCCATCAAACCCAGTCTTCAGATCGACTGCCTTCAGCTGAACCAAAAAAATGTCTAATTAGGTTAAGAATCCAATAAGCGTCTTTGCATATGAATTATTTCACGAATGGAACACAGAAATTGCTAGCAGAGCTGAAAAGAAACATAAATAAGTAGCATGGAGAATTCAGTGTGTTTCCTGAAAGACCTTCAACTATAAAGGATTCGACATGCAAAATAGATTCCATGGGCACAGTATTACTCCTACATGATGGAAGACCTTGTTTTCCTTTTCAAAAATCAAAGAAGAATCTCAAGAACACAAAGGATACATGCTTTATGAATGAATAAGTTAAATGCAAAAAGCTGAGGAAGGCTTCATTAATTTACTTTAAACTAGCATAAGAGACTATACTAATGACTCAAATAGCCATTATCTAATACTTGACAGAAATTAGGAGAATAAAAATCAAATTCCACATGAAAGGCCATTAGAAATCTAAAATGTAAGTCCACCAAATTGCTCTACTCGTTTCAATAAACAAAGAAGTGATCCAATATACTTTCTAAATTCCTCCAAACCAAAAATTAGGCATACTGCAGGAGTGCTTTCCAAGCATTTGTTTCTAAGTGCAAAATCATGTTGACCATGTTTAACAACTAAATTGTAAATACAAACCTCTAACGCATTCTTTACTTGAACTGGATCAGGTAAAAACCGGAATGCAATTCCTTCAACTTTCAACATGTATACCTAAAAAGTCAACAGAAGATTTGAGCAAGTACAACAACTCAACATTTGTCATAAGGCAAGCAACTCACGAAATCTTCCGACAGATGGGTTAAATATCTAACTGGACCAAGTTAACAAAAGTGAAAAAGCAAAGCCTCGGATTAGAAAGAGCATACATGGCTCAGTAGAAATCAAAACATTCTAGTAATCAACTCCATGTCTCCACTCAAAGTGTACAAATTAAACATTTTGAATTCATTAAATACCCCCAAAATTTTAAATGTACTTGTTCAACACTATACTTCGACTATGCGTTTCTAAACAGAAGACTGAAACTAATTTCTGAGCTAGTGACTAAATTACAGGTTATGACCTTCAAGCATATGATTGTATTTCTTTAGAAATGTAACTATAATTTAAGATTTCAATTAAGCTAAGGCATAGCTACCTGATCAAGAGTAATAGGCACAACCTTAGCCTCACTTCGCAGTTCTCGTCTCCTTAACCGAGCCTGTAAAGGAAACAATAGGAAAAGAATAATCAGAGCTGAAACGAAATTAAAAACCGTTAAAACAAAAACAACCGTAGACGCAAGTAGAAAAAGCACATACCTGAGCCAAAAACGCGTCAGCGTCTTCTTGACGAAAGCAAAGCAAACCAATGGACTTGGCGCCATCAGGATCAGAGATGAGCACGAACTCGTTGTTTGTGTTGCTCACAGTGTAAACAGAAGTCCCTACTAGACTTTTCGCCACGTGGTCGGAGCTGATAGAGGCGGAGTTCTTCGAATGCGAGACAGAGGCGAAGGGCGGAGGTCGTCCAGTGGTGGCAAGTGGAGGCGGCGACAGGTTAACGGAGAGAGTTCTGGTGGCATCGTCGATCCGAGTAGCAAGGTCGGCACCGAGACGACGACAGTGCTGGTGGATAAAGGACGCAAGAGATAAGAGTGGGTTTGAGGGTTCCATTGTTGAGAAGAAGGAAAATGGATGCAGCCAAGGAAACTGCTATTAGTTACGGTCCAACTAGAAACAGAGTTATGGGCTTATGAAACATAATCAATGCTGCACGTTGGTTTAGTCCATGGATCAGAAAGGACCATAAAAAACCAACAGCTTAGTGAGATACAATTAGTAATTTTGAGGTTTATTCCACTTTTATTTTTTTAAATCATTAAAATTTTATGTAATTAAAATTTTTAATTTATTTTTATTTTATAACTTATAAAATCATAAAAATTACATTTTTAATATAATTTTATTATTAACTAGTATATAATATAACATTAAATACTAATAATAAATATGACTAATAAAATTGCATTTATTTTTATAATTAATTTAAACATTAAAATTTTATTGATAATTATTTAACCATTATTTATGAAATAAGTATCAATAAAATATAATTAATTAATTAAAATTTAAAATTATCTATAAGTTTTATTTAATTATTATAACCAATAAAATATGACTACATTAATATTAACAAATAAATATGTTTTATTTGTTAAATAAAAATATAATCAAGAAACAAAGATAAAAGTAAAATATAAATATAAATGAAATCAAATGACCTTTTAATTACTTAATTGCTTACTTTTAAAAAATTTGTTATAAATAAAAATAAGATTAGGAACATATTTAATAGTTTGTAAATAATGTATATTAAATATACTATTTGATAACTTAATGATCGATTAAAAATTAATAAATGTTTGATAAGTGAAGTAATGTTGGTGGAATTTGAATCTGGTCATCGACGTTATTCTTACAGCGGTTGGACCATTCCGTCTTCTTTTTAATCATTCGAATTCCAAAACATAAAAACGCAACGCCACGGTCTGCGCGGTCGTACAGCATCAACGGTGGTCAGAACGAATCCACCAGAACAGAGACTACCGCTAAACTTGGTGGCATCTAAATTATCTTCAACTACTTAAACACGATACAACAAGTCAATCAACGCAGTAGTAATAACAACATTTTTAGTAGAAGTCTTGCTGAATATACAGCCTAAGAAAATGTAAAAATACACAATTTTCCTATTAACTAGTAGAGATATTCTTTATGATAATATATACAAATAAAATAAAATAATAAAGATGCATACTAAAATAATAAGATAAAAATAAAAATGAAAGACATGAAGATAATAATAAAATAAATAAATAAAAATACGTAAAAATAAAAAATATAAAAATAAGTAATAAAATAAACAATATAATAAATATAGTATAAGGTAAAGAATAAAAAGAAAAAGAAAATAAGTAAGTAAATATACAAAAAAAGACAAGTAAATAAATAAAATAAATAAGCTAATACAAGAAAATGTTTAGACTAAGTAAGAAAATGTTTAGGACATTCTTTCTATTAAAGGTTACGTCTTTGATAAGTTTTAATAGAGTCATATCATTTTTAACTACCTCCCTCAATTCTTCTTAGGTTTTCCTTTTTTCCTCTTATAATCCAAAAGTACAATTTTTTTGCATCTTCTCACCAAAACGTTAGGATGTCTCCTTTTAACATGTACGAACCACCTAAATCTTGTCTTTGTCAATTTTTTCTATTGATATTAGTTACCTTTAATTTGCCTCTTACTGTTACATTTATGACCTTATCTCTTCTAGTAAGGTTGAATATCTAATAAAGTATCATCATCTCCGTCACTATTAACTTATGCTTATTGATATGTTTGATGGGCTAACACCCCATTCCATAAAGTATAATCGACCTAATAGCTAAACGATGGAATTTACTTTTGAACTTGAATTGTATCTTCTTATCAGATAAAACTCTTGATGTACTTTAAGTCATCTTGATCTGATACGGTGAATAATGTCTTTATTGATCTTTCTATTGCTTTAGATGATAGATCTTAGATATTTAAAACACTCTTTCTGTAGTATAACTTTTGAACTAATTTTTACCTCCACATTGGAAGCTATCCTGTGGCTCGAAAAGTTACACTCTAAGTACTTAGTTTTATTTATACTCAATTTTAAACCCTTTGATTCTAACGTATTCCTTTAAAGTTCTAGCTTAATATTGACAACTCTTTTATCTCATCCACTAAAACAATATCATCAGCAAACAATATGCACCAAAGCACATCCCTTAGATATTCTTAGTGAGCTTATCTATTACTACTGCAAACAAAAAAGAGCTTAATGAGGAGCATTGATATAGCCCAATATTGATAAAAAAATATCACATCTCTTTCTATCATCTTTACTTTAGTCTTTACACTTGCATATATATTTTTAATAACCTGTATATAGGTCATAAACATCTCTAATAATTCGTACATCAAAAGTGTTTATTTCACAAAACTCAAAGGACTGATTGAGTTGTAGATACTTTGAAACAGTAAAAAGAAAGTTGAGTCTTTCTTAAGCAGAGTAGTAACTAAAGGTCCTTCAACCAAATTGCAAGGTGAGAGCTGCCCCATGGTGATTTTATGAATAATGTTCTTATATATAGGAAAGAGCTTGAATTAACTTTTAAATTAAGGAGATAAAATAGGGTACAAATCAATTAGTATAAATTAATCCTAAAACAATGGTTTTAAATATGATAAGCAAATCTCTATAGTTGACTACTGCTAATACGACCCTCAAGTTGGAGTATGGAGGTTACGAATGCCCAATCTGCCAACAAGAAATGAAAATTGTTGAGAGCCAAGAGCTTTGGTGAAGATGTTAGCAAGTTGTGGATTGGAGGGAACATGCAATGTAACAACAGAGCTAGATTTGATACAATCTTAGTAAAATGACAGTCAAATTTGATATGCTTGGTGCATTCATGATGTATGAAATTAGCAGCAATATGGATGGCAACATGGTCGTCACAATATAATTGAGTAGAGGAGGAAATAAGAACCATCAAGTTATGAAGTAAAGCATGAAGCTAAATAAGTTCATGGTAGTAGCCATAAAGCGATATTCAGCTTCAACTGATGAGCGAGAGACAGTAATTTGTTTCTTAGTTTTCCAAGAGACGAGAGAGCTGTTGTATATTTTTGACTTTGATGGCTATTTGTTGGTTTTTAACTTTGGTGGCTTAATTTCAATCCCATTTTGGGAAGAGATGAAGATGGGAGGAGTTTTTGAATTTATAAAATAACTCCTCTCCTCCTAATCAATATCCATCCCAAAAAATTTGATAAATACTCAAAAATTGTATACATATCAAATTTAGTATTCTCTTCTTAATAAGAGCA
>JAOQMP010012770.1:0-13022 GCA_027563575.1 Erythroxylum pedicellare
AGACTAAAAAGACAAGATTTTCTAAAACAAAATTGGAGCACAATTGTTTACCAAGTTAAAGGCACAAATTTACAAAAGAAATGAAAACCTTTGGCTTGTGCGCTGCGTTTCACGCAGCGTTGCTGCATTGAGTACAGCATTACGTTGCGTTTTCAGCATTACACTGCGTTAAACGCAGCCAAAGGCTGGCATTTTAAAAAAAACGATATAAGGAGGGTTTAAAAACATTGAATGTTTATTTATCTTCACATAGGCTATAGTGGTGGCACAAGGAGACACGGAAGAAATGAAGCACTAAATGTGGGGGCTACTTGGACTGGTGGTGGACACAGGCGTGTGGAGAGAAGCTCGTGAGTAGCTGCGTGGAGCATCATTAAAAATCCCACATTTAATTGTCTCATCAGGAACAGTAACTAGAGGAGAATAGCTTGAGAGTGCTGAAACCATGGGAGATAGGATTTGTGCTTGGACTATGAAAATGAAGATGGAAGGCTAGTTTTCCGACGCCGGTTCAAAGGGAACATCGATGCCAAGTTACGGTTAAGCTATTTCTATCATTTTGAAGTTGTAATTTCTTTTCAGATTGTTGTGTTGTTGGTATTGATTTAGATGGTTTTAGGATTATTGATCTTGTTTTGGGATTATTGATCTTAATATATTATTTTGATCGTTTTGTTTCGAACCTATTGCTAAAATATTAATTGTAACCTGTAATTGTTACTTTTGATATTTGTGAGTGGCATCTAACGATCGTTAATCGTTAGGAACAACATGACTTAGGTTAGATAACACGACATGTGAATTCACTACCTATGTTGATCGTTTTCCAACTCATAATGTGATTTCCATGTTGAATCTAGAGATCGTATCCTAGGTTATTTAGTAATTAGGTTTAATTAATGATCATATCTTGATTAAATACAACTTAAGGGAAAACCGAGATATGTAGAGTGTTCTATTAGTCTCATATCAATAGTCTGAAAAAAATTGTAAAGACTTTAGAATGAAGGAATATGTTTGATTGTGTTTAGGCCGAGATTAACCGTAGAACCGGACCTTACTTATACTCAACACTTTTCTCATTTTTGATTGTTTGACTTAATTTGTTTTCAAAAGTTTAATTTTACTTTTAATTTCTAATCTATTTGAAAGCCAAAAACCTTCCATACACTTTTCTTGTATTATTTAATTTCATTACAAAAATTAGCCGAACATTCCCGATGGATTCGATCCCGAATTACCATAACTATCAATTTCAGTGTGCAGAGTCAGGTAAATTTTATAGTGCACTCGACACGTGGTTGTCAGCTGCTGTCTTTTTTTTTTTTACTTTTCAGAATCTCCACCAATAATAAGAGCTTTCTGTATTTGCTATTCTTGTTATCGTAAGGTCAATAATCTTGGTGACCTTCTTGATTGTTTGGATTTTTCTGATTGAAGTATCTCAGCCTTTCTCTTCAATGACACTTATTGTGATGATTGTTGATCTCGACTTTCCTCTTTCTGTAGAATCTTCTTAGCTTTTATTGGTACATTAGATGATTTTTAGTTTTTTCTTCTACAGATGTTCTTTCTGTCTATCGAGGTTTTGTTTTTCTTTCAGACATAACATGTTCACTCCTGCTTCGTCTTACTACAAGTTCCCCCTCAGACCTTGCTTTTGGTGTAGAGCCTGTATCCACTTCAGCTTCAAACTTTATTCCCATTTTGTTAATAGTAGTGGCATTAATAATGCTCTTCACATCCATCTTTATTCTGTTACCTCTATCGAATAAGATTCTAGATTCTCTAAAAATCCTTGTCAATAGCATACCCTATAGTAAAGAGCTAAAATCTCCCTTTGAATTCATCATGTACTTCAAAATCAAGCACGGAAGATTAATGAGTTGGTGATTAAGTAGATGAAATAAACAATGTTCATCTTTCATTGTTACAATGTCCTTCGAGCCTATTCTAAGAAGAACACAGTGGAAAAGTAGTGAATGTAAAACCCTAGCCTTCGGAACAAGGGTTAACCCCTTCTTTACTCCTGGATCACTACTTCCATATAGTTGTCGATTGATGTGTGCCTTATCTACACGACCTTGAGTAATCCATTTTGTATTGTTAAACATCTTTGCTCTAATACTAGGACACCCAATGACCTTCTCGATAGTATCTTGTGTGACTATAGCCGACAACCTATCTACCATTGATACTAAGGTGTTGTCCACCACCTTTACATTCTTCCAGAACTCATATCACATTCAAATAGACCTTTTCACAAACGTTGAAGAAATTTTTCCAGCCAACTGTTTCAATTTCTAGTTCAATGTCCATCTGATTTTTTGTTACTATTTACTTGAAAACTTATGACTTTTTAATCTACTTCTTGGACGAATCGTTTAGGTCATAATGTGTCAGACGAATGGTAATTCAGCATTACAATATTCAAGTTTCGTCTGATTTCCTTGAATCTATCTTCGCACAAAGGTTTAGTGAAGATATCTAGCCATTGTTGATTTGTCTCAACAAATTGTAGACTAATGATTCCTCTCTATACATAGTCTTATATAAAATGATGTCTAACTTCAATATGCTTTGCCCTCGAGTGTTATATTAGTTTCTTTGATAGATTGATAACACTTGTGTTGTCATAGAAGCTTGGAATTTGATCTTCTTGTATAGAATAATCTTCTAAATGATATTAAATCCATAACATCTGTGAACATTAACTTGTAGTTGACAAGTATTCAACTTCTGCAGTAGATAGAGGAATTGAGCTTCGCCTTTTTCTTGACCAACAAATTAGATTATAACCAAGAAAGTGACAACCTCCATTTGTACTCTTTCTATCAATCCTATCTCCAGCATAATCAGCATCACAGTAGCCAATCAACTTGAAATCTTTACCTTTCTCATACATTAAACAAAGATCAGTAGAACCTGCTAAGTATCTCAATATTCTTTTGATAGCAATATAATGAGATTCTCTAGGATCTACTTGAAATCTTGCACACGAACAAACACTAAACAATATATCAGGTCTACTTTTAGTTAGGTAAAGTAAAAACCAATAATTCATCTAAAAAGGGTTTGATCAACCTTCTTACCTGCTTCATCCTTAGATAAAAGGATTGAACGATGCATAGGAGTCAACATAGGTTTGAACTTCTCCATTGTAAATTTGACTAATAGTTCTTTGATATATTTTTATTGATGAATAAAAATCTTTTCTTCGGTTTTCTTAATTTGTAAACCAAGAAAGAATTTCAATTTACCCATTATACTCATTTCAAATTCACTTTTCATAAGATTTTCAAATTTGGAACATAACTTATTAGAAGTTGCACCAAAAATAATATCATCTATATATATTTGTACCACAATGAAATCATTTAATACATTTTCTAATCAAAATCTTATCTCCTTGTCCTCTAATAAAGTCATTTCTAATAAAATATGAACTTAGATGATTATACCAAGTACGAGGTGCTTGTTTTAATCTATACAAAGCTTTATGAAGTCTATAGACATAATTTGGTTTATCAATATCTTCAAAACCCGAAGGTTGCTTTACATAAACTTCTTCATCTATAAAACCATTCAAAAAGGCACTTTTCACATCCATTTGAAATAGTTTTATATCATGACAAACAACATATGCAAGCAAAATCCTAATAGCTTCTAATCTAGCTACAGGAGCATAGGTTTCATTATAGTCTATTCCTTCTTGTTGATTATATCCTTGAGCTACTAATCTAGCTTTGTTACTGTTTACTCTTCCTGATTCATCTAGTCTATTTTTGAATACCCATCTAGTTCCTATGATAGACTTATTGGATGGTCTAGGAACTAAAGACCAAACTTTGCTCCTCGTAAATTGATTTAACTCCTCTTACATGGATAAAATCTAAGCTTCATCTTGAAGAGCTTCATCAATTTTCTTAGGTTCTAATTCAGAAACAAAAGCTAAATTTGCCTCTCTTCAAAATTTAAACCTAGTTCTCACTCCTTCTGAAGTTTCGCCTATAATTAGGTTTTCTGGGTGAGAAGATTTATACTTCCAGTCTTTTTTAAGACTAAAGTTTTCAGGAATATCTTTTACCTTATCAAGTGGATCATCTGGTGGTGACATGTCTAGGTTATTAACTAAGGGAGTAGATAGAGTTTCATCATCATAATCGTCTCTTCTATTTGGATGAGAATCATCATCAAACTTAACATGCATAGACTCTTCAACAGATTTAGAAACAAGATTATAAACTATATAAGCTTTAGAAGACATAGAATATCCTAGAAAAATTCTTGAATTGATCTTAGAATCAAAATTATTCTATTTTTCTTTCGTATTCAATATAGTGCATTTACAACCAAAAGGATGGAAGTAAGAGATATTTGGCTTTGTTCCTTTCCATAACTCATATGGAGTTTTATTTAAAATAGGTCACAAAAATACTCTATTTTGAATATAACAATTTGTATTTATAGTTTCTGTCCAGAGATACTTAGGAAGATTCATTTCACATAGCATAATCCTTGCCATTTCCTGAATCATCTTGTTCTTTCTTTCTACAACTCCATTCTGTTGTGGAGTTCTAAGAGCAGAGAAATTATGGAAAATTCCATTTTCTTCACAAAACATTCTGAATTTTTCATTTTCAAATTCTCCACCATGATCACTCCTAATTCCAGGGATAGAAATTCCTTTTTCATTTTGTAACTTGTTGGATAAAACTTTAAAGCACTTAAAAGATTCATCTTTATGTGATAAAAACAATATCCAACAAAATCTAGTGAAGTCATTAACAATTACGAGACTATACTTCTTTCTACAAAGACTTAGGGTTCTGGTTGGACCAAACAAATCTATATGTAACAACTCTAGAGGTATAGACAAAGCTACAACATTTTTAGAAGAAAAAGATGTTTTAACTTGCTTTCGTTTTTGACAACTCTCACAAAAGAAATCTTTGTTAAAACTTATCTTTGGTAATCCTCTTACCAAATCATGTTTAACCAACTTAATATGTTTAAAACTAACATGACCTAGATTTTTATGCCAAATTAGTTTTTCCTCATCTGTTGATATAAAACATGAAATATTTTGACTTTTTAGATCATCTAAGTTAATATTATAGAGATTATTTCATCTCTTGGCAGAAAAGAATATGGAACTGTCCTTGTTTTTAACTACACAAGATTTTTGATTAAAGGATACTTTAAAAACAGAATCACATAATTGACGTACACTAATTAGATTATGCTTCAATCCTTCAACTAGCAGAACATTATCAATAGATGCAAATAAATCTTTACCAATTTTGCCGATTCTAACTATTTTTCCCTACTGGTTGTCTCCAAAAGTTACTAATCCTCCTTGCTTATTTTAGAGGTCTAGGAACATAGACCTTCTTCCCGTCATGTGTTGCAAGAATCCACGGTCCAAATACCATTGGTGCTAGTTGCTTTCTCCAAGAAAGGAGATCTGCAGTATATATTATGTCTTTCTTAGGTACCCATATTTTCTTGGGTCCTTTGGGATTAAACTTCCAATTATTCCTTAAGTAATAAGAATATTGTTTCTTTTTCTTTCTGTTAGGAACAAAACTCTTATTATGAAGAACGTTACTATTAGTAAACCCTAAACCACTCTTATCATTTGGATGTCTATATTTTCCAATCATATCATTCATCCTTGTTGTACTTTCAGTAAATGTTGATAAATCTGCTGAAAGACTATTAATCCTTTGTTTCAGTTGATTAATTTCCTCAGATCTATCTATAATTACTTTCTTTTTCATATCGTCTACTTGTTTCTTGAGGCAAACGTTTTCCTTTTTTAACACTTCCATGTTCTTCAAGCTTTCAACAAATTTCTTTTTCAAAATCCTATATTGTTTTAATATAGCATGTGAATCTTCTAACAATTCTAAATATGCATCTTGAAGTTCATTAAAGTTAGAAGTTACCTTATCGTCGCATTCCTTTTCAGCTACCAAACATATTTTTGCTTGGTCTGATGCTTCTGAGTTAGATTCAGATTCACACGAATATAAATCTTCCCACGTTGCCATCATGCTCTTTTTGTTTTCTTTACGTTTCTTCTGTTTTCTTTTGAGCAACGGACATTCAGACTTGTAATATCTTGGTTTGTTACACTCATAGCAGACGATACAACTTTTCTCATTCTTTTATTCATCTTTGCTATTCTTCTTAAAAGAAAAGTCTTTATTTCCCTTCTCTTTCTTTTTCCACATCCTCCTAATCTTTCTTGAAATGAAGGAGAGTTTATCATCATCTTCACTTGAATCTTAATCAGATTCATTAGCATCATCATTCTTGATTTCTTCAATCTTTAATCCTTTTGAAGACGTACTTCTATTTTTCTAGTTCTTTTGATTCTTCTTACCAGCCTTTAATGCAATAACTTTATCTCTTCTAGGTTTATCTTCTGTATCAAGTTCTACTTCATATATCTTCAGTGAACCAAGCAATTCATCTAGCTTCAGCTTACTTTAATCCTTGACCTCTTTTATTGCTGTAACTTTGGGTCTCTATCTTTTTGGAAGACTTTTGAGAATCTTTCTGATATGATCTTGATTATCGTAGATTCTCCCAGGAGCTTTAAGTCCGTTAACAATCGTTTGAAATCGTCCAAACATCCGATCAATAGTCTCCTCATCTTTCATCTTGAATAGCTCATACTGATGAATAAGATTACTAATCTTGGACTCTTGCACTTGATTTATGCCTTCATATACAATGGATAATGTGTCCCACTTTTCCTTTGTAGATTCGCATCCATGAGCCTTATTATATTCACTTTTGCTTATGGACAACTTATAAAGAATTTGGCCTTTGATTTTAACTGAAATTGAGCTTTCTAATTGGTTGACCAGTTGTCACAATAGATGCGATTGCCTTTGTTGTCTGTTGGCATATATAGACCATTCTCGATGATATCCCAAAGATCAATATGTGTAGATTCTATAAAGAGCCGCATCCTATCCTTCTAATAATGATAATCTTCACTATTAAATGCAGGAGGTCTTGTGAATGAGGCACCTTCAGCTATAAAAACATGTGATTTAGCCATGGATCTTTATCATCACTTTGTAACAGTGTTTCTTGGAAACCTAGCTTTGATACCAACTGAAGCAAATCACTTGTTAATATAGAAATCACGTATAATATGTAAAATACACAAGAAGGGTGGAGGTTGAATTATGTAATCTTTTCAATGATATTAATCTTTTGAGATTTCTTGAATTTCTTTATTGAGTTCAAATGATCACAAAAACACTTTATTAAAGTTGTTAAGTAATGCAATCGCAAGTATTATTATCTACTCTTCTAACAACAAGAAAATTAAAGATAAGGGTTAGAGAATAGATGCTGCAATTTTATACTGGTTCACCCTTAACCTTGGGCTACGTCAAGATTTCACTATACTCTTTAACTTTACAAGTATTCTTTCTACACTTGTAGAGGCTCTTCAGGTCTCTCTCACAAAGTATTCTTTATCTGCTTTTTTAGCCTCTACAGGCTCTAGCCTTTCTTTCTCTCTCTAGGAAAGATATTTTTGAGCTTTACGTTACAAATGTATTCGCTCTCTTCTTTTGCACTTTGAATACATAATTTTTCTAAGTATTGTACAATCAAAATTTCTCTCTTATAAAAACGTTATTTAGTCTTCAACTAGAACTAGTATTTATTGCCTAAGTCTTCAATTGTCTTATTGAGAAACTGCTTCTTGAATCTTTCAGAAACCGTTATTAGTTAAGTCCTATAACTAACTCTAACTAACTAACTGGCTAACATTCTAGAATAGCTTCCTTTTGTATCATCTATTATAATACTTCTTCTGTTATCATGCTTCAACTGGTATCATACTTCGTCCGTTGTTGCGCTTCATCTGGTATCATGCTTCTTTTGGTATTGTTGTATCCTCTGTTGTTGACGTATTTTTCTGTTGCTGACGTATTGTCTGGTGTTGATATATCGTCTGGCGTTAACCATGCATCTTATGGGTTTGACTAAGTGCTACTTACATTTTTCTACACACTTAACACTTATCGAAACAGTTCATACATTTTAAAGATTATTATTATTTGATTGTCATCAAAATTAATAGAAGTAAAGTCATCTTGACTTAATAATCTCCCCCTTTTTTATGATAACAAATAATCATAATTTTATAATATAAAATGATATTCAGATGAATAGACAAATAATAATCAAAGAAAAAACATAAGAAAAGCGTGCATAAGATATATACAATGCTTTCTATCTTCTCTTCAAGTTCTCCCTTATTTGTTATTAATAAAAAAGATAGCTCATCGTAGACGCTTCAAAATTTTAGAAAACATATGTTGCAAGTCAATGTGGATCTTCTTGAGGTCTTATTCGATAGTAACCCGTAAAAGTGCTACTTTCTGATGAAGATCACCCACTGAGTCACTCAGTTCATCAACCTTATTATAAATTTCCTCAAGTTCTTTCGCTAAGGCTTCCTGAACTTCCTTTTGTTTGTGACTTGATTCTGTCCAATTGATGAAATGCTTCAAGAACTCCAAATTAACAGTAAGATCTTGTTGTATTTCACTAAGTGGATGAAGGTTTTCAACAACAGATGGTTCTGTAGGTTCTGTTGTTGAAAACGTCTAACTTTATGATTTTGATTGAGGGTAGTCTGAAGGTTTGTTTTCCTTCTGGGAGATCAAGATCATCAGGTCTAGGTAGTTTAAGAATTAGTTGCCAAAGAAGGTGTAACACATCTTTGACTGAAGGTATGAAACCTAATGGTCTGAAATGCATGATTAAATACACAAAGGTTTCTAAGTTGAAATTGATACCTTCAACCGTGATACTTTTGTATTGTCCTTTTGTCATTAAGCCAGCTACCTTGAAATTTTCATCTTTGGTAGAAACTCCAAATTGACTTCCTGATGCCCTTGAAATGTGATGTGAAGCATAGATACCTCTAGGTTGAGCTTCAATACATGCATCATGTATGTTCTTCACAGCTACTTGAATCTATTTTTTTGTAAGATCATCTCCATGCCCTTCAGGAAACATCTTCTTTTTCCCTCTTTCTTCATTTTTCATAGGGGTTGAACATCTTGGTTGTATAGTTGGCACTATCTTTATTGATGTTCTGCTCGTAATTGGATAGATTGTATACCAATCCTTTGAAATCTTCATTGGATATGGTTTTGCCTTCTCATCTCGCAGAATTCCATATAGTCTTCATTCTTTATGATTAAGAAGATGTATTGCCTGATCATTAATCGGTATAGGTTCGACTTGTACTTTGAATGTTTGCTTCGAAGGTTTTCTAATAATAATTGAGCTTCTACTTTGATCAGGTACTAATTCTTCTATTATATTCATTTTCAAATCCTTTTTGTTGATTGGTTGAGAAGGATTGTAAGGTTCCAATTGGTGTTCGACTGTCTTCGCCTTCTGTTAAACATCAGATGAAGATACCTTTTTCAGACTAAGATTCACCTTCTTTTGTTCTTTCATCGATTTAGAAGAAAGTTATTGTTGAGGCTTCTTCCTCTCAAATATTAACTTCCTCTTTATCTCTATCTCTCCAGATGATTTTGCTGATTGACTTTGCAAAATAGAGACAATTGATCTGGTAGGCCGCTGTCTTTTTTCTTGCTTTTTAGAATCTCCACCAAGAATCAGAGCTTTCCGCTTCTTCTGTTCTTGTTGTCGTAAAGTCAATAATCTTAGTGGCCTTCTTGACTATTTGAAATTTTTTGATTGAAGTGTGTCAGCCTTTCTCTTCAATGACATTTGTTGTGATGATTGTTGAGCCCGACTTTCCTCTTTCTGTAGAATTGTCTTAGCTTTTATTGGTACATCATGTGATTTTTCAGTCTTTTCTTCTGTAGATGTTCTTCCTGTTGATTGAGGTTTTGTTTTTTCTTTCAGATGTAACATGTTTACTCTTTCTTCGTCTTACTACAAGCTCCCCTTCAGACCTTGCTTTCGATGTAGAACCTGTATCCGCTTCAGTTTCAAACTTTATTCTCATTCTGTTAATAGTATTGGCATTAATAATGCTCTTCATATCCATCTTTACTTTGTTACCTCTGTCGAGTAAGGTTTTAGATTCTCTAAAATCCTTGTCAATAGCATACCATAAGGTAAAGAAATAAAATCTCCCTTTGACTTCATCATGTACTTCAAAATCAAGTATGGAAGATTAGTGGGTTCGTGATTGAGTAGGTGAAACAAACAATATTCATCATTCATTGTCACAATGTCCTTCAACCTATTCTTGGTAGAACACAATAGAGCAGTAGTGAATGTAGAACCCTAGCTTTTGGAACAAGGGTTGAAGCCTTCTTAACTCCCAGATTACTACTTCCATATGGTTGTCGATTGATGTGCGCTTTATCAACATGACCTTGAGTAATCCATTTTGTATTGTTAAACAACTTTGCTCCAATACTAGGACACCCAATGACCCTCTCGATAGTATCTTGTGTAACAATAACCAACAACCCATCTACCATTGATACTAAGGTGTTGTCTACCACCTTTGGATTCTTCCAAAACTCATATATCTCATTTAAATAGACCTTTTCACGAACCTCGAAGAAATTTTTTCAGCCAACTGCTTTAATTTTTGGTTTAATGTCCATCTGATTTTCCTTCAAAGAGATGAAATCAACACGTCTCCAGTAAATAAGGGATTGCTCCATTTGTGATCTATAACAGATAAAAACTAAACAAAAAAATGTATTTCGCTTAACATAGCGATGTTAGTATCTAAGAGTAAGAATATGAAACCAAAAGAACTTGATGGATAGAACAGAGTATTGAATCGTCCTAGTTGAGAGCACTAAACAAGTCAGTTTCAAAGTTTTTAAGAAAACTCTAGAGTGGAAGGTAGTGTAGAATCTTGAGAAGATTTCCTTCTTATACATACTCTTGAAAAGTTACCATTCATAACTTAATGTTATTATTTACTTAAAAACTTAAGACTTTTTATCTTCTTTCTATATGAATCGTCTGGTTCATGACGTGTCAGACGAATGGTCATTTAGCATTACCATATTCAAGTTTCGTCTAATTTCCTTGAATCTATCTTCAGACAGAGGTTTAGTAAAGATATCTGTTTATTGTTGATTCGTCTCAACAAATTGTAGACTGATGATTCCTATCTGTTCATAGTCTCATATAAAATGATGTCTGACTTTAATATGCTTTGCCTTTGAGTGTTGTATTGGATTTTTTGATAGATTGATAACACTTGTGTTGTCATAGAAGATTGGAATTTGATCTTCTTGTATAGAATAATCTTCTAATTGATACTTAATCTATAACGTTTGTGAATAACAACTTACAGCTGATATGTACTCAGCTTCTGCAATAGATAGAGGAATTGATCTTTACCTCTTGCTTGACCAAGAAATTAGATTATGATTAATAAAGTGATAACCTCCGCTTGTACTCTTTCTATCAATCCTATCTCCAGCATAATCAGCATCACGGTAGCCAATTAACTTGAAATCTTTACCTTTTTCATACATTAAATATAGATCAGTAGAACCTGCCATGTATCTCACTATTCTTTTGACAATAATATAATGACATTCTCTAGGATCTGCTTGAAATCTTGCACACAAACAAACGCTAAACAGTATATCAGGTCTACTTGCAGTTAGGTAAAGTAAAGAACTAATAATTCCTCTGAAAAGGGTTTGATCAACCTTCTTACCTGCCATCCTTAGATAAAAGGATTGAAGGATGCATAGGAGTTAACATAGGTTTGACCTTCTCTATTTTATATTTGACTAACAGTTCTTTGATATATTTTTGTTGATAAATAAAAATCTTTTTTTCGGTTTGCTTAATTTCTAAACCAAGAAAAAATTTCAATTCATCCATCATACTCGTTTCAAATTCACTTTTCATAAGATTTTCAAAACTGGAACATAGCTTCTTAGAAGTTACACCAAAAATAATATCATCTACATATATCTGTACTATAATGAAATCATTTTTAATACATTTTCTAAACAGATTCTTATCTACTTGTCCTCTAATAAAATCATTTTCAATCAAAAATGAACTTAGATGATCATACCAAGCACGAGGTGCTTGTTTTAATCCATACAAAGCTTTATGAAATCTATAGACATGATCTGGTTTATCAATATCTTCAAAATCGAGAGGTTGCATTACATAAACTTCTTCATCTATAAAACCATTCAAAAAGGCACTTTTCACATCCATTTGAAATAGTTTTCTATCATGAAAAACAACATACGCAAGGAAAATCCTAATAGCTTCTAGTCTAGCTACAGGAGCATAGGTTTCATTATAGTCTATTCCTTCTTGTTGACTATAGCCTTGAGCTACTAATCTAGCTTTGTTACGGTTTATTCTACCTTATTCATCTAGTTTATTTTTGAATACCCATCTGGTTCCTATGATAGACTTATTGGGTGGCCTAGGAACTAAATACCAAACTTTGCTCCTAATAAATTGATTTAACTCCTCTTGCATAGAAAAAATCCAAGCTTCATCTTGAAGAGCTTCATTAATTTTCTTGGGTTCTAATTCAGAACAAAAACTACATTTGCCTCTCTTCTAAATTTAGACCTAGTTCTTACTCCTTCTGAAGTTTCTCCTATAATTAGGTTTTCTGGGTGAGAGGGTTTATACTTTTAGTCTTTCCTAAGACTAAAGTTTTTAGGTATATCCTCTATCTTATCAAGTGGATCAACTAGTGGTGACATGTCTAGTTTGTCAACTAAAGGAGCAGATAGAGTTTCATCATCAAAATCGTCTCTTCTATCTGGATGAGAATCGTCATCAAACTTAATATGTATAGATTCTTCAACAGATTTATAAACAACATTATAAACTCTATAAGTTTTAGAAGACATCGAATATCCTAGAAAAATTCTTGAATTGATCATAGAATCAAAGTTATCTAATTTTTCTTTTGTATTCAATATAGTGCATTTGCAACCGAAAGGATGGAAGTAAGAAATATTTGGCTTTCTTCCTTT
>JAOQMP010012881.1:0-13014 GCA_027563575.1 Erythroxylum pedicellare
GATTATGAATAGAGCTAGTATCCAGTTGAGAACGTGATGTTGCCAAGTAACAGGTTCGATAGGCATCATAAATGCGTGCCTTCGCATCAAAAGGTTATAATGACGTTCCAACCAAGTAACTTAATAAAACATGACTTAGTCATCTAATCGGATCGACGTTTATTACCAATGTTTGCGTCTGTGTAAAAAGACTAGGTCTATATCCAAAACATTAATAAAAATGTTTTCTAATAAAATCCTACCAAACTTATAAGTTGCTTAACTTTTCATGAAAGAGTACTTAGGATTAGTTACAAAGTTTGAATGACCAAATAATTATTAATTTGTGTGTAAAAATTGAAAGGGGTGAATAAATTTGACATTTAAGTTTTGATTAATATGTATATTTAGTCCAGAGCTCCTAGATGCGAATTTTGCATGTTAATGATTTGGAATAACTTAAATGATTGTGTTTAAGGTTAAACTTATTTCATGAAGTTGAAGTCATTGTCTCATTGTTGCATTGTGTGCTTTGTGATTTTGTGTTGTTTTTTGTTTTATTTGCTTGAGGACAAGTAAACTTTTAAGTGTGGAGATGTGATAAGTGTAAATTGCATCATATTTTAGGACATAGTTTGATAAGTGTTTAGTCGTTAACTCAATCATTTAATATGTGTTTAGTCTAAAATTGTGTTAGTTTGTTATTTAATTATGTTTTAAGTGTTTTATGGGTTAGTACAAGTCTTTGAGCTAAGATACTATATTTTTGAGGTACCTTGATGTGTTTGCTAGTATTTCAGGGTCAACATCGAAGAACAGAGAAGTTTAAGAGACATTGGAGCTAAAACAACAGCCCAGGCCACGATCGTGACAGAAGCTCCATATTTGTCCCACAATCGTGGCCTGCATGCCACGATCGTGATAGAAGCTCAAGGAATGGTCCACGATCGTGGCTTGTACGCCATGATCATGACAGAAGGCTCAGATGTGAGTCACGGTCGTGGCCTGCATTGGGTAGATGCACATATGCTTTATTTCGGGAGATTTTTCATACCCTAAAAAATGTTAAGGTTAACCAAAACACAAAGAAGAATAAAAAGAACAAGAGGATGTAAAGGAAAGGGAGTTTTTTGGGAGTCATCATTGAAACCTTAAGTGAGAATATTGAGAGAGAGAAAGAGAAGGAAAAGGAAGACGAAGCTGACTCGAAATGCTTCCCGGATCAGGAGGTTTTTCACCATCAGCACCGTCCATCATCTATTCTAGTTGTATTTCCTTTTTGTTTCAATTGTATTGACGTCTAGAATTGAGATGGATAGTATGATGATAGGATTTGGAATATTGATGATGTTCTAAACTCTCCTTTGGGGTTTTATTTTGATTTAATGATAAGTTAGTTGATTGTGTTAATTGGATGAATGTCGTGATTTAATTATGTTATGGTATAATTCAATAATAAATTGAGAGGGTGAATTGAATAAAAAATGATTAAATTAGATTAATGAGAGTTAGGCGATTTAATAGAAACCGTAATAAATCGTATTGGTAATTGTGTAAAGAGAGATCTCAAGTGATTTTCCAATAGTTATTAGAGAGCTTCAGATCTAATTAGGTATGGATAATTTGTGAATTGAGAGATTACAAATTCCATAATTTGATTAGGGTTTAATGATTATAACTCTAGAGAGAGAGTAATCAGCCCTAGGACAATCTAGAACTGATACTCTATTGACACATAATTGGCTAGGTTAGCATTAATGTTAAGTAAAATCCCCTTCTCATAAATTGGTAATTTCATTAAGTTGATTTCTATTGTGATTGCATATTGCTCAATTGTTAATTCCTTTGTGCTTAATTTATGATTTAAGTGGTTGAATTCAATTCTTATGACTACTTTCTGTGCATTGTTTATTTTAAGTGTCATATATTGTTGGCCATAAATTTTAGGATTAGATTAGTTTCCCTCCTCGTGGAATTGACACCTCTTATATTATAATCATGACTCGTGCACTTGTGGTATTTGGGGGCTTATAAATCTTAAAGCTTGAATGATACAATCAGTACTCATAACTTAACTTATGAAAATTCGTGTAACAATAAACATTGAAAATATTTTGAAGTACACATACATAAACTAACTAGGACTTAATCATAAAGGAGGAAAAATGTAAGATTATTTTAAAGTTCTTAAATTTTACCATTAATTTTTCGAAAATATTCTCTAATTAATGTTATGATAACCTTAACCTTTTCCTTCCCATTTAGAAAAAGAGTAAGTGGGAAAAAAATGTAAAATTAAAAGAAGTTATAAGCCAACTTAGATAATAAGTTAAATAAACTAAAATGAAGAGAATAAAAAAGTAAAGAAAAATGAATAATATCTTATTTCCTAACGTAAATAAAGGAAAAATTTATGAGTCTTTGAAAAAAGAAAAGGCTTTTGAGATGGTATTTTTTGTTATTTTTGGAGGAGTATGTCTGTGGATCAAAGTGATAAATTTTTGGACAAAAAAGATATGTTTATAGGTGAAAGAGTTTTTAGATTCTAGCGATTATTCAATATAAACTGGAAAGGGATAATAGTAAAAGGGAATTTTTTGGGATCAGTGATAAATGTCTAGAAAGTTATCCAAATTTCAACGAATGTTTATCCAAAAACTTGGAATGCCCAATGATTAATGGTGCTTTCTAACAAATCAAGTCCAATACTATGATGGTATTCAAGCAGAAGTTAGGACAATGTCACAGAGAGGTTAGAGAGTTTGGGGCTAATGAGATGGTCAAAAATGAATAATGATCCCCTGCTTCTTTTTGGGAAAAGAGAAAATGTTATATATAATAAAATGAAGGGTCAAGATTCAATCTTGGAGTATTTAATTATTGAAAAAATTTGGTGATTTTTTTTATTTTTATTAATTAATTTAAAAATGAATCAATGATCCTAATTCTTCCATTAAGATTGACAACTCTTATTCAATTGCTTACATAATAACTATTTACAACTTTGGAGGCATTCAACTATTTTTTTAATGGATGCTTAAGATGAAGCTACACAAAAAGAAATCTATTATTGAAAATGGCGGTCTTTGCTAGATAGGAATTAATTAATGGGAGACTAACACATGGGGTGGGGAAAGAGACAAAAATTTGTCTTTGAAAAGAAATACAAAACTCGATTTTTGAATGATCATTAATCAATCAATCATAACTCCTTTATATCTCGGGGAAAAGGAAAAATTAACAAAATAAGATTATTCCTTATATATCATTTTATTCTTTTTATCACTTATACGTCGTTTAGAAAATAAGAAAACATAGGAATTAACAAATAGGAGGATGACAAGATGATATGACCCTCACCCATAGGATATTAATAGGATCAAGAATCATTATGGCAATCTCCTTAGTGCAAATTGTTACTGATCTACCCCTCCTTTCCTTACTGTAGTTACTTTCTATCCTAGTATATTTTTTAACCATTTGTGGTAACTTAGAGCTAAGTGCCAATGTCAGCTAAAATTTTCCAACCGATGCCTCCCAAACTTGCGACATCCACCTGCAGCCTTTATGCCTACCTAGACTTACCCCATCAAAACCAACATAACCTCCATAATAATTCATGGAGGCTACCATAATCACCAACATAAGAATAGAGGCTACCATTTTCACCAATAAAATAAATGTGGTTTCACATTGTAGAGGATGTAAAGGTTGATATCAAACTTCACTATTATTCACCCAATAGGAAAGATGAATGTTTTATAGTAGCTCCACTTATGGTGGTACTAAAATTAGGTGCAGTAAGATAGGAAGCTACTCTCTTAGGCTTCTTTATAGACAAAAGACCTCTATATCCAGTAATGAAGGCATGGACATAAGAAAGATGGAAACACTATGTCTAGTTAAGGTCTTAGTTAATGAAGAGGATGTTTTTTTTTAATTAATTTTGAACTTCCATATAAGCTCAAAGGATAATGAAAATAGGACCATGGAATCTAAAATACAAGCCAATTTTTGTCCAAAGATGGAGTCTAAGGTTGAATATAGAGGACTTGAAGTAAATTCAAGTGTCAATCTAACTTGACATTCATAACTTACTCCTAGAATACTAGAAAATTAAGGGCTTTGGCTATTTAATAGCTATATAGGTAAGCCAATATACATTAAAAAAATAGTCTCCATATAAAGGATCAATTATATAAGATTTTTTGTACTATTTGATAAAATGTTTGAGGTTCTTAATATTATTTAATTACTTAGACCAAGTGAAGGGGATAAGTTAGTCAAGGATTTAATTGGATTAACTTATTCCTAGAAACCAAATTAAAACTTCCCAAAATGTGAATGGGTCCTTATAGGGAGAAGGTTTAAGATTGGAGATTAATGGGAAAGATGAAATCTAAATTTAACATAGTTGAGTTGAACCTAGAACTTGAAGCTCCTATTACTCATGCAAGCCTATTAATAGAGAATGCTACATTTAATGTAAGGAATGGAATCCTAACCTTTCGTGATTTTCCTCTAGAATTGGATTATAATAACACTGAGATTAATAGGGTAAGTAACAAAGAAAATACTAATCCTCAGACTACAAGATTGGAAGTTATGAAAGGGGATAAAGGAACAAATCTAGATTCAGTTGAGGAAGGTACTTACCCACACCAACACTAATTGGTTTTATTTTTAAATGTAAGAAAAATGAGAAAGTCTTAAACAATGATCAAATATTAGTCTAGGCCAATCAATTTCAAATAGTAACCTATAGAGAATCTAAAAGAAAGAAGATGAGAAGTGATACCTCTCCCTTAAAATGATAATCTCATAGAATGTAAGGGGGATTAATTAGCCCTCTAAAGAAGTAGAATTGAAGAAATTGATTTCAAAACATAAACCTTTAATAATAGGTCTTATGGAAACTAAGATAAGAGAGGAGAAATGCAAAATTTTGTTATTTTTAGGAGGTTCCTAGAAATTGATATCCAACCACCAAAATCACTTATATGGCAAGATTATTATAGTCTATGATGAGGATAAGATGGAAATTCTAAGCTCCATTATCATAGACGAAATGGTTCACCTAAAAATCAAGTTGAAATAGGAGCAAGATAGGATTTGATAAGATTCATTTCTGCCTATAATCATGTATTCCAAAAAGTACTATTTTAGACAAAACTCAGGGAGATAAACCTGGGAAAAAAAATCATCCATTGCTTATTCTTAATTAATTCAATAGCATGCTTTATCTTGATGAAACTAAAGGGAACAACTGCCTAAAAAACCACTCAACTGATCCTAAGAATTGTGTGGCTAATATAGAGCTTACAAACCTTTGGATGGAAGGTCATTTTTTGACTTGATGTGAAAAAAAAGAGCATTCTTAAGAAAGAAGCTCCACAGAGTTCTAGCCAATGATAGCTAGCTTCATCTTTCCCTAGTAGTAAGGCTTCATTCACTAAGCCTCTAATCTCATATCACTCCCTAGTAATGGTTCACTTTAAGAGCTTATCATACTCAAGAAAATCTCCATTTAGGTTCAATAATCATTTTCCAAATAAGTATCATTTTTAAAAGGATGTATGTATAGGTACCTATAAGGAGATATAAGGAAATAAATTAATTTTGTTCAAAGGACACTAGGCAGTATTAAGGAGAAGTTGAAGAAGTTAAATCTATAAAGGATCCACAACACTTGTTAGTTCCTAATAGATGCTAAACATAGACTTAATAGGGCTCAGTCTCAGCTTTATCTATTTCTTGAGAACATAAGCTTTCAATCAGAAGAAAAATAATCCCTCTAAAACTTCATCCAAGCTACCAACATTAGTCATTCACTTTGGAAGAAGAGATCTAGATTTCTTTGGTTAAAATATGTGGACAAAAATACTAGCTTATTCCATAAGTCCTTACAATCAAGAAGAAATTTAAATAGAATGATTTCCTTAAAGATTGGAGCTAACACTGTCTTCACATAAGATAAGATCCTTCAAGAAATTTTCTCCTACTTTTCCAACTCTTTTGGATCACCTATATAGGCTAACTCTTTTTCGGAACTAATTATCTCAATTATTAAGGATTATCTTAACCCTCAGAAGGTTGATCTCTTTACTATACCATATACAGAAGAAGATATGAAAAAGGTTGTATTTTGATTCAACTTTAATAAAACACTTAGGTCAGATAGCCTAAATGCTTTCTTCTTCCAAAAATCTTGGCAACTTATAAAGAATATAGTCAATAATGCACCACTTGATTTGTTTAAGAATGGAAACATGTTAAGGAGATAAACAAGATATTTATTTGCACTTATTCCCATGGTTAGTACTCTTAATTCCATAAGAGAATATATACCTATTTCCTCTCTGTTATAATGTATAAGATCATATTTAAGATCACTGCAAACATGTCGAAAATAGTGTCATCAACTCATATAGATGAGTCATAAAGAGTCGTTGTGAGGGGCTCGAATATAGGAGATAATGTTTTAATTGAATAAGAACTACTCAAAAACTACAATAAGAAAGATTATATTAAGAATTGTTCCTTTAATATAGATTTTTATAAGGCTTTAGATTTGTTTGGTTAGTGCTTTATGCTAATACCCAAAAATCCTTTAGATTTCTATTAAAGTTTAGAAGATGGATTAAACAATACATTATAACTATAACCTTTATCATCTTTATTAATAGGGAACCTACGAATCTCATCTAGGGTGCAAAAGGATTAAAGTAAGGGGATCCAATGTCCCCCTAACTATTCATATTCTATATAGAGGTTTTGGCAAAGTTGCTTAAAGTCTCTATATCCCAGGATAAGAAATACAAATTCCATAGTAGATACAAAAGAATTAAACTTCTTAGCTTATCTTTTGTTAGTGGTATATTATTGTTTTCTAAAGTTAATATTTATTTTTTGAGTGCTCACATATTAGTCTTGAATACATTCAGAAGGCCATAGAGATTTGATTTCTATAGGGAGAAGATGGCTTATACCTTTCAATAAGTGCAATGAAGGATGCAAGGCGAACATCTTCTATAGTAGTGATGAGATTACCAAATCCCCCACTCGCCTACCTAGGCATCACAACATCCCTCAAAATACCAACCTTCAGAAATCTCTAGTCATTACTAGACAAAATCTAAAGAAGAATCCAGAGCTGATGCAATAATAGCCTATTAATAACTGAAAGAGCTAACCTTATAAATTCAATGGTAGAAAACATCCATATCAACTAGTCCTCTCACTTGGTCTTTCTAGCATTAAAACATTGAAAAATCAGAAGGAGATTCCTGTGGTCAAGAAATGGTCCAAAAAAAACAATTGCTAAGGTGAAATGACAAGAGGTAGGCAAGCCTAAAATAGAAGGAGGTTTAGGGTTCATACCCTTAAAACTAACCAACACGATGGTGATGTTGAAAAGGATCTATATGACACATATCAAGAAACAATCCTTATTGAAAAATGAATATATGAATATTATTTAAGGAGGGACAATTTCTCATTAATCATGCCTAAGAAAAATTCCTCATAGACCATAGTGAATATTCTTAGGACTAGAGAAAAAGCTAGGGTAGCCTTCCTCTACAAAATATTGAATGGAAAGAAAACCTCCTTTTAGAATGATATATGGACACCTTATAGCAATATCGATAGAGTTGGGGAGCTTAATCCGCTAAAACTTGTCATCTTTGTGAAAGACTTAGTTAAAGATGTGATTAACAATAGACTAAACTACATTTTGTTATTCCTTAAAACCTCACTAGTTGATTATCTATCAATAATCAAACTTACCCAAATGGGGTGGATCCCACCTTTGGGCCAAAGCATCTTTGGGTGTAGTCATTAATAATTCCTAAAATTTTTTTCCTTAAGGACAAGATAGACAAAGTCAATTGGTATAGACTAGTATGATACAAACAGGGTAATCTTTAGGCCTCAATCATTCTATGATTAGTAGTTAAAGGAAAATTAAGTACTATGGAAAGATTGTCAAAATTTTTAAGCAATCCCGATATATGACCCTTATGTAAGAGTAATCAGGAGTTCATCCCTCAGACATTTTCCCCATGTGGCTATTAAACTGTTATATGGAAAAACATCTTAAGACTTCTCAAGTTGGACCCTCCAACTGGAGACTAGAAAAAAAATGGTTGAATGGAGCTGTTAGAAGCATTCCAAAAATTAGTTGATTGTATAGTCTATAAAATATCCTTAGGCTCCATGGTATATGGCTTATGGACTAAATGAATAGAAGAATATTCTAAGGACAAACAACAATAAAAGGAATCCCTCTTATATAAGATTAGGGACATAATTAGAGTGAAGATAATCTTATATAACGTGCACATTAGGTGTAGTAGTTAGCTTGCAAGATTATAGAATTTGTCTAAAAATTAATATAATCTCTTAATAGCTGGTAATTTACACTTTTAGTTTTGCTATAATAATGCTACTTGTTTCTTAGTACCTTCTCGCTTTAGCTGATGACTAGCATCACTAAATATACGCTCAATCTATGGGCCAACTTTTAGCATTGCTTTTACTACCATGCCTTTTTAACATTATTTTTCCAACTTTTAATGTTGTTTTTTGATCATGATAAAAGTTTTAGAATCTTTAAAGACTATAATTCTCCCAATTTATAATTACTTTTTATATTAATACACATATATATTTACTTTTTCTTAAAAAAGAAAACTTTAATAGAGAAACAAACTCTAAATTAACATAAAAGAATAATGATATAGATTTTCACACTCTTAAAAATATAGGATCGGGAGTGATGATATTTTACGATTTGATTGCTAAGCAAGTTAGATAAGATCACAAGTTATTTAAAAACATAAAACAAGACTTTCTCTAAAATTAAGAATGAAAAAAAATCTCTCTTAATTTATTCGATTGATCAATCGTCATTTCTTTAATTACAATAATCAGAAAGTCTTTTATAGACATAAAATCCTAAGAACTAAATGGAAATAAAATTATAAGATAATATAATCCTAAGCAATTAAATTACAAGTTTGGCATCTGTTTAAAAAACACATAATGTTGATTTTATTACAAAACTTTATAGTACTTTTTATAAATGAGTTCGATGCTAGTCAAAAGTAACCATTATGACTTTAGTTTGCTTTTATTTCTCCCATATGAAAAACTAGCAAATGACTGGCAGCTGACACCAATATATCTCTAGCACTGGTTACATTATGTTTCTCAACTTTCAAAAACCATTGAAAGATTATTTCTTGTTTACTTTTGCATCTGGCTTTAGTTACATTTTAGTCTTCTTTTCTTTACTTCTTTACAAATCATTATCTAATGTTCTTCAATGGATCCCCAATAAATTAGAGTACTTGAGCAATATATGCTTAATTCCCATCATTTCCCCCCTCTTTAAAAGGAACTATCCTTAAATTATTATCTTTATCTATAAAATCAAAAGGAGATAACTAATCAATATTAAAGATAGTATGGACACCATACTCACCTAGTAAGTCGAGCTTGTAAATGTTATTGTTTACTCTCTCCATGACTTTAAAAGGTTCATCACCTCTAAGTTTCATATTGAACTTTCCCTTTCTTGGAAACCTCTCTTTATTTAAGTATTCTTCCAGCTTAAGTATCACTTCTTTTCTCCCCTTGTTAGCTTTCTTAATATATTTTTAGGTCCTCTTCTCAATATTCATCCTTACCTTTTTATAATGCTTCTTCACTAATTCAGTTTTCCTTTTACCATTTAAACTATCTCTTTCACCTAAAGGAATAAGCATAAGATCTAAAGAAGATAATGGGTTAAATTTTTAAACAATCTTCAATAGAGAATTAACTCAGCACACTATAGATAGTCCTATTATAAGCAAACTCCATGAGAAGCGACATCTCTTCCTAAGTTTTAAGATTCTTACCAATAATAGAATGCAGTAAAGCTTATAGAGTTATATTAACCATCTCAGTTTTACCATTAATTTATGAATGATAAGTTGCATAAGATAGTAACTTATTTCCAAAATTGCCTTATAAAAATTTTTGAAAGTAACTCGGGAACTTAACTTCCCTATTCAAAATAATGGTTATAGAAACTCTATATAACCTAACAATCATTTTAGAAAACAATTTACCAATTAGGATGCATCATTGGTTTTATGACATGCAATGAAATGTGTCATTTTAGAAGACCTATCCACCACTACAAATAATAAATCCTTACCATTCATTAACCTAAGTGAATTCAAAACAAGATACATCGAGAGATCTACCTAAGTTTCACTATATATGAATAAAGGTTTGTATAGTCCTTAGGATTGTATTTTAGATTTGACTTACTTATATACAAAACATCTTTTGCACACTATTTACATTTCTCCTTATGTGTGGCCAAAATAGATACTCATTTAAAATATAAAGAGTCTTTTTTACTATAAAGTGTCCCATTAAGCTTCCTCTATGTGATTCTCTCATAAGTAACTCTTTCAAAGAACTATTAAGTATATATAATCAACTCTCACTAAATGAATATCCTTTATTCTTATAGAACTTTTCAAATGTGAATTAGGATCATCAACATATAAAGCTCTAATATGCTTAAAACCCATCAATTTAGTATGGAAATTACACAATGAGGCATATCTTTTAGATAATGCATCAGCAACTATGTTTTCCTTTCCTTGCTTATACTTCACCATATAGAAAGAAGTCCCAGTGAACTGCAACCACTTGATATATCTCTTATTTAACTTACTATGACTTTGGATATATTTTAGTGACTCATGATGTATATTTATCACAAATATAGACCATAAATAATTTTTCTAAGTTATTAAGTCTCTCACTAATGTATACATCTCCTTATCACAAGTTAGGTAGTTCAAGGTTACCCTACTAAAGATTAAAGTATGTTATTGGTTTCATATTATATATCAAAATCTTCTTACTTCCTACACTTGAAGCATCATACTCAATCTCAAAGGTTTTGATAAAGTTAAGTTAAGTCAATGAAGAGGCAAACTAAACTTCTCTTTCAATAAGTTAAAATCTCTCTCTTGATTATCACCCCAACTAAATACCGGGCTCTTTTATGTTATCTTGGTTAAAGGTGTAATAATTATGATAAAATCCTTAATAAAACACCTATCAAAACTATCCAAATTAGAGAAGCTCATAACTTCACTAACTATTTTTGGTGTTGGACACTCTTTAATAGCTTTCACTTTCTCCTTATCTACTTTTATGCCCTTTGCACTCACCATAAAACCAAGAAATATAATATGTTTGGTATAAAAGAACACTTGTTATAGTTTACAGACAATATTTTGAGCTTAAGCATATGCAAAACCCCTTTTAAATGCTTAACATATTCATCTAAGGTCCTACTATAAACAAGAATATCATCAAAATACACAACCATAAACTTGCCTAAAAATAGGAAATATCGTTCATTAATCCTATAAACTATATGCATTAGTTAACCAAAAGGTATTACTAAACACTCATAAAAACTATATTTAGTTTTAGTCATTTTTTCTATTCATCACCATCTCTAATCCTAATTTGATTGTTAACATATTTTAGACAAATTTTAAATAATAAGTATACATTATACAACTCATCAAACATATGTTTAAATATAAGGATACAATTTCTATACTTTATAATGATTTTTATCACATAATAATCAACACACATTCTTGACTGTGATTTTCTAATTTGTGTATTGTTAATATTTTAACCTCAATATTCTGCAAGCGTACGGTTTGTTTATGTAGTACCTAAGGATCGATCCCACGAGGAGGGTTAATCTAATCCTAAAATCTAAGGCTAAAACTAATCGCAGAAATTCAAATTTAACTAAATTAAAACAATGTTGCAATTCAATCAATCAATTCAATCAAACAATTCAATTCAAGAATTAATCACGAGATATTAACAAATTAGCAAATTGTAACACACACATCAAGAATCAACCTAAGGAACTGCCAATTGAGAGAAAGGGGAATTTTTACTTATCTTCAACATTAATCTAATTAATTATGAATTGTTGGATTATTGGTCTTGAATGATCTTAGGGTTGATTACTCTCTCATGAGTTATAACCAATAGCTCTAAATTATAGACCCTAATCAGATTAAGGAAATTTGCAATTTCTCAATTCACAATTTATCCACACCCTAATTAGATATGAAGTTTTCCACCAAGCTACTGGAAACCTATGGGAGATCTATCTTCACATAATTACCGATTTGATTGATTCCTTGTTCTTATTAAATCATCTAACTCTTGTTAGCCTAATTTAATTATTTTTCATTCGATTCACCCTCTTAGTCTATCACTGAATTATGTAAGTGCAGAAATCAATCAAAATGAATACAAATAACATAAATAATCAAAATTTTATTGAATCAAAGATAAAAACAACCTAAAGGTGAGTTTAGACATTCCTCAAACTTCATAAAATCCTATCTTAATAGCTATCCTAATTCTATACATAAATAAAATTGAAATACACCAAAAACCAAATCTGAATGGATGACGAAGGCAGCAACATCAAGAAACCTCCTATTCTAGGAAGTACTTCGCATCGGCTTCTTCCCCACGTCTCTCTTCCTTCGTCTCTTTCTTAATATCTCGATGAACTCTCTCTAGGGTTTCTTAATGGTCGTTGATGTAAGAAGCTCCTGCTTTATATTCTTCTTGTTCTATTTATGTTCTCTTGTGTTTAGGGTTGAATTAAGGTTTTTTTGAGTTTCAAAAGGTCCGAAAAATCCCTCGAAATGTGGAGTTTGGGACTCTGGTGCTTTTGTCACGATCAAGGTTGTGGGTTGTTGTTTTAACCCGAATGTCTCCGAAACTTCTCTGTTCTTCCATGTTGACCGTGAAATACTAACAAACACATTAAAGTACCTCAAAAATATAATATTTAATCTCAAAGACTTATACTAACCTACAAAAAACTTAAAACACAAATAATTAACAAACTAACATTATTCTAACCTAAACACATACTAACTGATTGAATTAACCATTAAATATATATCAAAC
>JAOQMP010012888.1:0-13013 GCA_027563575.1 Erythroxylum pedicellare
AATAATGATGTAGATGATAGTGATATTAATGACGACGTAGATGATGGAACTGGAGAGATGTTAGAGGATATGGGAATTATATGGCGACTATGAATGATAATACTTTGCCTAATACATTTGGTAGAATTATAAAAGATAATTTTAAGAAGTTATTGAAAGCTTCTCAAGAAGAATTATATCCAAGGTGCTTTAATTTCTTACAGTTATTTTTTGTTGTCAAATTGTTGAACTTGAAGGCATATAATAGGTAGAGTATCAACTCTTTTGACATGTTAATTGAGTTGTCTCAAACATAAGGTTGGTAAAATTTATGTTGTTAATGTGCATAATGTTGATGATTGAATATTGTTAATGTGATTAATGTTGATGATTGAAAGTATGTTGCTTATGATGAATCGATGTACCATGAAAGTGCTCTTCTTAAACGTAATGTTGGTATCATTTATGTTGTTAATATGCATAACGTTGATGATTGAATGTTGTTAATATGATTAATGTTGATGATTGAATGTATGTTGATTATGATAATTGGATGTATCATGAAAGTGCTCTTTCTTTTGTTTGATTATAATATTACTAGCATTTATGTTTTTTATAGATATTCAACATAATGGCACCTAGAAAAAACAAAAGGAAAAAGGTAGTAGTTATGCGAATTGTAAAACAGAGGGATCTGCAACTTTAACCAGATCAATCATTTGGAACCATTAGTTCAATTCCTACCCAATAAAAACATTCTACCTTAAACACCAATGAAATTAGTTATACACAACTTCATTATGACTCAAAGAACAATGAAGCAGCTAGTGTAAGTTTATTAATCTTTGACACCTTCGATTAGACTTATGCTCAAATATATATTTATATATTCTAATATTTCCTTATAATTACTAATTTGTTTTAATCTTCCAATGCTAGTATTAGAAAAAGATTTAGAGGTAAATCTAAAGGTTGTGAATTAAAATGAATGTTGCAATGAATTGCAAGTTATCAATAAAGATTGGTACTCAACAAGGTTGTCATGTAGATAAAGTTCAATCTGCAAAATTGTCAAGTCAATTAGGGATTATTATGAGAACAAAATTACCTTGTTTGAAATATGTTAGGAACTTGGAGAAAGACAACTTTCATGAAAATTTTTTGGACAAAGTTGCGGTAATTTTGAACAAATTTAATTTTGAACAAATTTAATTTTATGCAATATTGTTTTAATGGTTTTAAGTTTAATTACACTTTTACTTATTGTTCATAGTTGAAAATGAATATAATGGAACTTGAGAACCCAGATGTTTCAAACTGTGTTACTTCATTATTAAAACAAAGGATCAGGAATTATCTTTTCAAGTTAATTAAGTATATAAATCTTTTCCTTCTAATGCAGAGCACGAAGACATATTCCTGAACTAATGTCTGAAGAAAATTAGAATAGTTTGTTTGATTATTGGGTTGATATGAAAGTTCAAGTTTGTTTTCTTTGCCTTCACGTTTGCTTCATTAATCTTGTTAGATGATTTAATAACCACGTTATCTTTTTTCCTTTATTTAGGAAAATTGTAAGAAGGCAAAGTTTAGTAGAGCAAAAATAACAACAACTCATAATAAAGGTTCAAAATCATTTGTAGTTGTCTGAAATGAATATATCTACACTATTTATTATGCCTTGTATTTTTCTTTCATAAAACAGAGTGAGAAAAAACTATATGGACAAAAGTGTGGTAGGATCACACTATATAAGGTAACTCATTATAAAGAAGGTAAAGGAAGGGTGTCAGAAGAAGCAGACAACAACTATGTAAGTATAAAAATTCGTTCAATATTTTAGTTCATTTATTAATGTAGTATAGTAAGTAATACTATTTCGATTGAATATTGGTTTTCTATTTTTTTTAGAATAAGATGTAAGAGTTATTAGAGAAATCTATATCTGAGGAGAATGAGCTCAGTGCAAAAGATATTTGTGATACTATACTTTGTACACGTTTTGGCTACATGAAAAGTCTTGTCTTTAGCCCTGAGCTAAATGTTTCAACCTCAGCATATAAAACAATCATTCAACACGTTCAAGAGGAAAACACAAGCTTAAGGCTACATTATAAGCTGAAGTAATCAGGGGATAAGAAGCTCACGTAAAATATGATGTGATATTTAAAAAAATAATTGGCTCGAATTATGATAAAAATGAAGAGGAAAAAGAAGGGTTTTAATTCTATCTCCTATACTTTTTTTCTTTCAATTCCTGTATATATTATAATTTAAATTTAATATTTGTCTTTGATTACATAAATGATAAAGATGCAACTGATGAGTGATTGTGTCGTGACTGATAAAGTTGTGTGATGTTTGCTTTAATTAGAACCAATTAATTATTGTTTCAATACTCATAATATTTTTAGTGTATTTTAACTAAGTTTTATAGATGATTATAGGTTTATCGATATGGAAAACACTAGGTAGTCATTCAAGTTATGGTTTAATTTTTTTGTAATCTGTGCATTTATAATTTGTAAACTAGTCTCTTTATTTATTATCTGATCTATAATAATTGTTAAAGTTGTCATTAATATCTTGTATAGGAAGCATATTCTTTTTGTAGGTATAATTTAATGATATTTATATAATTTAACTTTTTATATATAATGCTTGGTATTTTGAATTAATAATATTTTTATATGATGTATTTGTAAAATGAATTCACAATAAGAAAATATTGATACATTATATTTATTATTAAAAACATAACAAATAATATTTGGCTACGTTGTGTAAAATATAACAAATAATATTTGGCTACGTTTCTAAAAATGTAGCTAAAAAAATTTGGCTACGTTTTTACTAAAAAAATTTGGATATGTTTTTAAATTCATAGATAAAAAGATTTGACTACATTTTAAAAAACGTAGCTAAAAACGTTTGACTACGATTATGAAAATGTAGCTAATAGTATTTAGCTAAAATAACATAGCTAAAAACTATTGACTACAGTTTCTGAAAACGTCGTCTATAGTTTAGCCACGCCTTTTTTTCTTAGCCAAATATCAACTTTGTTATAGTGCTATATTAATTATTGGTTTAAATTTAATTAGTTTAGATAGATTTCCGAATTGAATTAGGTCACCATGTTAGTAGCATTTGATTAATCGACATGTGATACTCTAGCTACATATGTTTTTTCATATTTTTTTAAGAAATGTCCAAGCAATAGAATTTTTTGAAAAATTAAAAACAATAATATTTCTTTTAGAAATTTAAAGATTATAAGGTTTTTTAAAGATATTTAAATTACAGAGAATCTCATATCTTTTATCGTTTTTAATATAAATGTATAATGTATAAGGATTTAATGAGTAAAATAAATTATACTTATTATAGCCATTCTATATGTTAAAAGTGAATCAAACTTTAAACTTGTAAAATTTTAAAGTTTTATCATAACAATGAATACATAATATAAAATTAGAAAATCAATAAGCATTTTAAGAAACAAATTTGATTTCAAACATATTTTAGATATTAATTTGCATTTGTTTAAAGTTAAAAGTACTTCCACAATTTTCAATATCTTATTAATTATATATTTATTGTATGCATAAATATAAATATGTGGGTAATATTCAAATAACATTTTTATCTATCCATACACATATAAAAAGATCAATATGATCTTAAGCCATTTAAATTTCTTCATTTTGTATTTCACATTTGCACAATACCTATATATAGATGATATACATTTAATGTTAAACATGAGAATAAACCATATACATGTCTATTATGATAAAAATGGAAATGCAAAAGTTTAATCTCATACCTCCTACCATTGACGCTGAGATTCAAATGGGTGAGAGAGGTCTTCTAAGCTTTTAGCAAATGCAATCAGATGATGTGTGCAGAAAAAAAATGCCAAGCTCAGGGGCCCAATATTGTTTACTACATTGTTATACTCCTCGTCTTCTCATTAAAACAATAGAAGGAGACGTTTGGCAATGAACAGACGTGAGGTTTTACAAATAAACTCAACAGATACGGCCCATCACAACAAGGAAACTACTGCATAACCACCCACAGACAACATTCTCCCACTTGGATCGAATATTTTATCTAAAAGTCATGAAACCTTTACTCAATTAAAGAAACCAAATGCACGAATCGTGGCGATAAGTCCTCTAAATGTGAGTATTATCTTCCTTGTATTACGATGTATCATATTTCTTATTCCACTTTAACTAGATGAATAAACCTTTATGTATATTCTAGGTCTATAGTAATTGTTATTTTTAAAATAAAAATGTGTACACCAGAATGAGAAAACAATACAATCAATAAGATTTTCATGAAAGTACATACAATAAATCATATAATGGAACCGAGTCCCATTCTAGTAACATGATCCTTTAATCTCTTTGGTGGCTTGCCTTTTATTAAAGGATCAACAATCATCAATTCAATGCTAATGTGTTTAATGGCTACATTGTTCTCTTTAATATGTTCCCTAATGGCTAAATCCTTTATGTTGACGTGCTTACTTTGACTATGACTCTTATTGTTTTTGGTTAAGAAAACTATAGTTAAATTGTCACAGTACATTCTTAATGGCTTAGAAATGGAATCCATAATTCTAAGCCTAGATATGGAACTCTTCAACCACACACTATGTGAGATAGCCTCAATAGTCAAAGTCTACTTTGAACTCCTGTAGGATACAACTACACTGGCAAACATAAACACATATCCAAAAATTGACTTTCCTCAATCAACACAACCAACGAGGTCTGAACCTGAGTAGCTAACTACCTCAAGATTATTAGTTTGTCTATGCATAAGCAATTGATGTTTGGTCCCTTGAAGGTACCTCATCACCTTTTTGGCAGCTCTCCAGTAGTCTATACTTTAGTTACTCTAATATCTTCCCAACATTCCAACAGAAAATTCAATGTCAGCTGTTGTACAAACCTGAGCATACATTAGGCTCCCTACTACAGAAGCATATGGAATATTTTTCATTTGTTTCCTTTCAAGCTCATTTTTCAAGCATTGGTTTAAATTAAATTTATCACCCTTCATAATAGGTGCTATACTTGGTGAATAGTCTTTCATCTGAAATCTCTTTAAGACCTTATTGATATAGGTTTCTTGGGATAGACCCAAAATGTATTGAGATATGTCCCTATGGATCTTAATGCCAATGATATAAGATGTCTCACCCATATCCTTCATATCAAAATTCTTAGAAAGAAATTGTTTCATCTCATATAGCAAACCTTTGTCATTGGTGGCAAGTAGAATATCATCCGCATATAGAACAAGGAAACAAAGTTTACTTCCACTAACTTTCTGACATATTCATTGATCTATGATATTCTCTACAAAACCAAATGAAGAGATGATATCATGGAATTTCAAATACCATTGACAGAAGGCTTGTTTCAATTCATAGATGGATTTGTTAAGCTTGCACACAAAATGTTCACCATTATTAGAGGAGAATCTATCTTGTTGTTTCATATAAACCTCTTCCACTAGATCTTTATTCAAGAATGTTGTTTTCACATCCATTTGATGTGGTTCCAAATCAAAATGGGCAACCAATGCTATAATCACTCGTAAGGAATCCTTTATAAATATAGGAGAAAAGATCTCCATGTAATTGATTCCCTCTTATTGAGTAAATCCTTTGGCAACAAGTCTAGCTTTATAGCTTTCAATGTTACCTAATAAGTCCCTTTTTATCTTGAACACCCATTTACATCCAATGGCCTTTGTACCATTAGGAAACTCGACAATATTCTAGATATTTTTAGATGCCATATAATTCATCTCATCTACCATAACATTGTACCACAATTAAGATTCATTGCATTTTATGGATTGTGAAAATGTTTCAAAGTCATTTTTGGCTCTAATATTATAGTCAGCTTCTTGTAGATACACAATGTAATCATTAGGTATTGTTGATTTTTTATCTCTAGTGAATCCCTCTTAATGTTGTATTAGTGCCCTCTTGAGTAGGAGCTTGTACAACTTGTTGCTCAATAACCTCTAGTGATTGTTAAACAACCGGATCTCCTAGATTGTCATCAGCAGCTTATGGAACTTCAATGATTGGTTGTTCAACACCCATTTGACTTTGAGGGATGCTATAAATGACAATCAATCTATTACTTGAAGTAGGAGTTTGTATTTCACAATAATCTTTCTTAAGAACTAAGTCTTGTGATTGATAACTTCCGCTAATCCAGCCATTCTCAAGAAACTTTTCATTTCTTGATTCCACAAACCTAGTACTATGAGATGGACAGTAAAATATTGTAGCACCCCACTCTCGCAATACACGTTCTTGACATCTTGAGTGATGTCTGAGTGCATACCCTGTAAGGGTGGCATGCTAAAATAGTTAAACACTCGAAAACTTTGTACAATTTTTGTTGTATAAGTGTATGTAAAAATTAATAATTAATTTTGGGCCCATTCTTTTCTTTCATAACTTCAAAATCATGTTTATTATTATTACACTCAAGATCATTCTCATTTACAAACCTTTCCAATTGGAAAGTTATACACTACAGGAATATATTCAAATACACATGATAAAAAAATTGTGAAATACTCAATTTGATACAAATTATAAGAAAATAAAAATGCCGATGTCAACCGATCCCGACCTCTACCTCTTACTTGAATGCAGTGGCTATGCTTCCATTTGCCCAATGGGGTAATTCTTCTGAGCCTAAAAAAATATTGCAAATTTTGGATGAGTTTTGCGAACTTAGTGAGTGACCATGCTCGATGGCTCACTCAATCACACAATGTATACAGTTCACATATTCACATAATTCACATCATTTCATTAATAATCATATTGAGTCACATAAATTCACATTCACTTGAAACATATCTCACATTTAGAAATCAATCAGATTATTCACATCCTACACGTCAAATGCATATGTAATGCTTATGAGACTCAATTTCAATTTGTTACTTTGTTGTGACCGAGTGCCTTTTTCACTGGCCCATATCCCTTAGTAGATACCGGGCTGCCCATATCACTCGTGGATACTAAGCTGTATCAGATAATGTCCCATATCCTTTAATGGATACTGGGTAAATTCATAACTGAGCCTGAGGCTCTTATCATATATTGATCTTTAAGCTCTTTTTTACTGGCGACTCCGATCACAACTGTCTTTATATTTCATGCATTCATGTAATGTAATGCATCATATACACATATTTTTAATCAGTCATATGATTTCAGATTCACAATCGATTTCACATTCATTATCGGACCTTGGTCCGACATTTAACAATTAAGTTGAGAATCACTTTTCTTATTCATATACACATTCACATTCAGAATACATTTATTATCGGACCGTGGTTCAGCATTCAACATAAATGTTGAGAAACACTTATTTCTTCTCATTCACATACAGGTAGCACTTCAATATCACATTTATGCATCAAGTCTTGGACCTTCATTTTCTGACATCAACATAAGAAAATCACATTCATATCAATTATATTCACATTGCATAATAATCATATCCGTAGTTATTCAATGCAAAAATTGAAGTTCAGAATAAATAATGAAATGAGACTATCTAAGTCGACTCATAGTATGCTTCAGATTAGCATTAACTTTCATAAACTAGAAACGTTTGAATGCGAACGTTTATCCTAAACATCAAAATTATGCAATACACACATTGCACACACACATTAATAACTTTGCACAATTATAAGTATTCATTGATGCATGTGTATATGGAATATGTACAATGCATTTTCATAACAATCCCGGGTATATTATCAAATTCCATATCTTATGCTCATTTTCATTTCATAATTCAATCACTTATCATTTCTTTTCTAGCATTACTTGTTCTTTTTATCAAATTCTCATCCACTTATACTTGATACACTTACTCCTCTTCTTTGAATCACAACCTTAATCATATGAATATCTTTATTCCCAAACAAAATCATAACTTTGGCACTTTGATATCAATAATTCATTCACTAATGTTATTTCAACATTACAAAGTTACAAATTATCCAAACCTCCCTTTCTCCTTATAACATTCTCCAAATTTCAAACCTTTAAGTCTATTTTCCATAATTAATATGACAATGCAAAAGAAGTAATTTGGCAACACTTTCTTTTAGAAAAATGTTCCCTATTATCTTAAGTTTTTAATGACATTAAAATCATTAAATTTGGTTCAGTAATCAGAAAGTTATACCTTAAACATTTTCGGACTATTCTTATACTGAAACAATACATTATACTCAACTTCCATCCATAAAGTGAAAGTATTAGAGACTGAATTAAAATTTAACTTCTCATATAATTTGTAATCCTATATCTCTAATGTACTCCAAATTAAAAATCATCTTGTTTAGAACCCTACAGATCACTATATAATAAAAATACCAAAGTATGTGCAGTAAAATAATACTAGTCCATACTATTCCAACAGATTCCCTCACTTTCACTTAATCAACCCTTTTTCAAATCATTTCAAAATGCTACCAATTTTTATGGATAGGTATAATAATGTGTTAGGAATCTATTGGCTTAATAATCAAATCATTTAGAGGTCTAGAGAAAAAGTTATAGTTGAAAGAATCAAGACGATTCAGCTTGCACAATGCTCTCAAGTGCAGCTATTAGAGAGCATAGTATGTTGATGTGGCAAATAAGGTTGTGAGTGTCCATCAATTGACACTCATGGGCGTAATGGGTGTGAGAGATGGTCACGGGTGTGACAGATACCGACAAAGAGTAGGATGAGAGGACACTAGTCAAACCTGTCCCACGTTTAACACTCAATCTCTCTAAATTGATTTCAGATGGCTATGATTGTTGGTGGAGATGTAGGTTAGAGTGTTACGAGTCCAATGGTTCAAGTCCCATATCATGTGGAGGTTGGACGAAGGAGATATAGCCAAAACGCTAAAGAATGTTCATTAGCCTCCAGCCTTTGAAGCCACAATCGTGCACATTACCAAAATCGCGATCTTGCACGTGCACGATCACAAGTTGGCGCGATCGTTCACATGCATGATCGCGACTTTGGTTGTGAAATCGCAATCGTGCTTAAACACGATAGTGACTTTCCTTAGTCGCGCACCCCCTCTTCAAACCTCCATATCTTTTAATCCAAAAATTCAAAAATTTCAAACTTTATATTAATAAAAAGATAAAAGAAAGGTATACAACTTTTATGAAGACAAATTTATCAAAATCTTCCTAGATCAATACAGTTTAATCATGGAAGTTTCGGACCAATACTAACCTCTCCAACTTATCTTCTTCATTAGATCCGACACTTCCTTCCATTTACATTCTCCATTTTCAACTTTCATTCATCTCAAACCATCCACAAACAAATCTAAATTCTAGATTAAAACGTAAGCACTAAAACTGAATCATATTCACATACATTATTTACATTTTTTTCTCTAACTTCCATTCAATCCTACACTTCTAACCTATGTCTACTCTTTCTACTCCATTTCTATTCAACGTATTCAAAGAACATGCAAGTTTACACAAAAACATCTAAACCTGTATATCATTCATGCATTTTCTTCATGTTTTGCACTTGCCATTTTTCTTCTACACTCATTTATCTCTATCAACATTTTTATTCATCTTAACTCTACATTTACTTTTAGTTCAGCTCATCTTTAAAAACACCAAAGTATTCACGTATGTATATATATATATATATATATACACAGTGAGAAGAAAATAGAGCATATATGCTTTAATCTTTCGTAACTATTTGTCCTCTTCTCATTCATATTTTCATTGATCTTTCTAACTTAAAAATCATTTCTACACTATCTTGTAACATATTTATCCTCAAATCTGAAAAATCAAAAAATGTTGTATGCTCTGGTTTTTCTCACATTTTAGCATATGTACATTTCATTTTATAACTTCAACGTAGAACTAACATGATGCATGTTTCATCTTATGCAACCATAAAGAACCATAAATTGCTTGCTTGTCTAAAGCTCCAAAATCTTTGAAATCACGTGAACCCTAGCTTTCCAACATAACCCAATTATCAACAGTTCGAGGTTGTAGGGTTAGGTATTTTAGTGATAGTTAAGGAGATAACAAAAAAAGATAGCAAGCAAAAGATGAGAACAAGGCTTGCATTGCGAGAATGAGAAATCTTTGGAAGAAACGAAACTTCCAGAAGATGAAGGAAAATCTCGAAGAAGATATTTTTAAGACAGAGCAAACAGTAGATGGATCTTTCAAGTTTAAAAGAACGTGTGTTTAATAATTAGGCACTTGTCCATTTTATGAAGAAGTTAGCTAGTTTCCTAATTAACTAGTTCTTATTAACTAGTTCGCTAACTCTCATCCTTTTTATTCCAATTTTCTCTAAATTTACAAAGTCATTTTCTCACAAAATTTAAAGTCATCTATAATTTGGCCAATATCATTAAACCTTTATTTCTATTTTCCTTCATAAAATTTACTTGCCAAATGACATTTTTCCTAGTCCAAAATATTCATAATTTTCGAAAAATTTCCCCAAACTTTGCCAAAAATTCTAAATCAATACATATATTCTCCATATCGATTTTCAGTATACAAAAACCACAATTCTCAATAAAAATTACATTCCACATATATAAATCAATTATACCCGCAATGTCAATGAATGCATGTACAATCATTTTAATGTATGTAAAAATTCAAATATATGTGCATTTATGCTAACGATAAGCATGAGCATGAAACATGCAATTTTTTTTTCTTAATCTCTCATTGCTATTTTCTTCATTACCGACATCTAGGATTCTAATCCTTAGTATGGGAACAGGATGTCACAAATACGTACCCTTTGGACCTTTCAGTTTATCCAATGAAATACCCACATATATTCTTTGGATCCAATTTCTTTTCTTTTGGACTATAAACTCTTACTTTAGACAGGCATCTCCAAATGTGTATATGTTGCAAACTCGATTTCCAACCTTTCTATAACTTAAATGGTGTTTTTGAAATAGCCTGGGTTGTAACTTGATTTAATATATACATTGTCGTTATAAGATCTTCACTTTATAAAGATTTAGGTATCTTAGAGATGCTAAGCATACTCTATACCATGTCTAATAATGTTTAGTTTCTTCTTTTTGTTACACCATTTTGTTCCGGAGACTCAGGGATGGTGTATTGAGCTATTAGCCTATGCTCCTGAAGAAAACTCACAAATGGATCAGGTGCTTGTCCACCCTTAGTATATCTACTATAAAATTCTCCACCTCTATGTAATCTCATGATTTTTATTGGCTTACCATATTATCTCTCTACTTTTGTTTTAAATACGTTAAAGTTATTTAATGCTTTGTTTTTGTTATGAGGCAAGTAGAGGTACATATATCGTGAGTAATCATCTATAAATGAGATGTAGTATTTCTTACCATACAAGTCCATTTCTGGACTGTAAATGTCTTTATATATGATCTCTAATATGTTTGAACTCCTCTTGGCACCTTTATTTTTTATGTTGATATGCTTTCCCTTCATGTAGTCCATACAAACATCAAAGTCAGTAAAATCCAGAGTATTAAGTACTCCATCATTCACTAATTTTTTAATTCTTTCACTAGAAATATGTCCCAATTTTCGGTGCCACAACATAGAAGATTGTTCATTCATAACACATATTTTAATACCAACATTATTATAGACATGCATTGTATTGTGAATTAATTCAAAAAAGGCCATCAATTATTGTACCATTTCAAACAAGATCAAATCTTTGATATAACTTAAATGATGCATTTGAAAAATTAAAGGAATATCTCAAAGGTATAAGTCTTGAAACTGAAATCAAATTTCTAAAGAAAATTGAAATATAAAATGTTCTTTCCAAATTCAAAACAAAATTAGATTTCAAAACTAATTTGCATGTACCAACAGCTTCCGCATGTGAATGCATTTTGTTACCTTAATAGATGCATTGTTCACTGCCCACTAGCTTCTAGTGGTTTAGAAAACCCTACAAGGTATTAGAAATATGGATTGTAGAACCAGAATCAATCCACCAGGTGTTATGACAAACATTAACCATCTTAGATTCATAACAAGCAAATGAGATTGAAATATCTTTTTTCATAAGTCAAGCCTTAAATTTGGCATAATCCTTCTTTATATGCCCTTTCTTTTTGTAGAAGTGACACTTGGATTGAAATCCTTTTTTATCTCAATATGGACTGGTATTTTACCCTTTCCTTTTTGTTTTTCTTGTCCTTTATTCCTTCCTTTTGTCGCCATATGTGCACTTTCACCCAATTCCATTACTAACCTCCTTCCCTTTTGAACACATATGGTTAACAGTTCAATGATAGACCATTTATCCTTATGTGTGTTGTAAAAGATCTTAAAGGGTCCATATTGAGGTATAAGGGAATTAAGTATGTAATGCTTAAGAAAAGACTTCGACATCTCAACCTCAAGAGACCTTAGTTGAGCTACAATGTCCCTTATTTGCATGATGTGCTCACGCACACCTCTAACACTTATGACCTTCATTAATGATAACTTAGTCATTAAGGTGTTGGCTAGGGCCTTATCTGAAGACTCAAACTGTTCATTAATAGCGTTCATTAAATCCCTAATATGATCACATTCTCCAATAGAACCGTGAATACTAATATGAATTTTGGTCTTTATGTACATCATGCTGAGGCAATTAAATCACTCCCAACATTCATGAAGAGCAATTTCAACTTGGGTGCTAGTTTCAGTAGGAGTAGGTGGTTCATCTTTTTGGATAACATAATCAATGTCTATCTACCCTAATTGGAGGAGAATCCTCTCTTTCCATATTTTATAGTTATCACCATTCAATTCGGAAATATCACATTGAATATCAGAAAAATTCACAGGTTAAATAACTGCATAAAATTCAAAATACATACATGCTTATGTCACTAAATTTGTTGAAGCAAAGAAACATGTATCATGTTTTACCAATGTT
>JAOQMP010012905.1:0-13012 GCA_027563575.1 Erythroxylum pedicellare
CCTACTATAAGACAATCATATGGATATTCTACTCTAGTGTCAATGATAGTTTCATCATAGCAATGGTGTAAGTATCCTTTGACTTGACTCCATTCATCAGTGCCTTTAGGGTGATTGGGTATAACTTGAGATGTTCGGAGGTAATTGAGTAGCCAATAAAGGATTCACCACTCGTAATAGAAGGAGACGATACCCACAACCTCTTATCGGGGTCAATACTCAGGAGTCTCTAGCCAAAGTAGATATGTGTCATAAAGAGAGTCTTCAATGATATATAGAGTAATAAGATCCTCAGAAAAAGATCTATTATCACTTGAACTAGAAGTAACATAGTATGTCTAGTGTGAGTTGAAACTTTGACCATATTCTGAGCCAAGTGGGGCATAGGTGGTGAAAGGACGAATTGCATGGCAACATTGCGTATAGAAAGGTTCGTAGCCAAACGACTGATTTTTCAATCAATTAGGGGTTATGAAGTGTTGCTAGATACCGCTCTCGACTTACTTGAATTAAGTGTTAATTCAAGTAGCCAACATAACTAGAAGCTTAATGGGTCACACATATAAGAGATCTGAAGGATGAGTAAAATGGTCTTGAATGCTGATTCAAGATATAATAGAGTGTTTTGGGATTGTATTATTACATGGAATGGATTAGAAACAAGTATTGTTGGCTGCCAATTTGGCCATTAACTTCCCAAACTTTCATTAATGCATGTTATTCATGATCATTAACTTCCTATAACTTCATTAATGAATGTTATTCATGACTATTAACTTCCCATAACTCTTCATTAGTGATGGGGGTTATGGAAGGCCAAATGGTGAAGAAATTATGGATGATTGCGTAAGACACAAGTGAAAGAAAGATTATTTTCTCACACAGACACTCTTTTTCTCTCTAACTCTCACAAGAGTTCTTGTCTTTGCTAACACAAAGAAAGAACTCTATCAATATCTTAGGGAGGTTTTACCCTTCCATCTTTTTATGGACTTCCATCAGAGGCGGTCTATATTGATTTTTTTGGTTTACGACAACCCAATGTGGAGAAGATTAAAGAATGAAGGAGATCGTCGAAAAGGCATTTAAACATCTTACATTTCATGTTTTTGTTTTGTATATCTATATATATGAGTAGATTTCTTTTAGGTTCCATTTTAATTTATGTTGCATATGTTTAATATATATTATGTATAAGATGCATGATCAGAAGCTTAAAGTGGTATCAAAGCCATCTTATGCCTTGTTAGATGTAGAATACATAACATTTGAAAACTATTTTCATGGTTGTGACAGCTTAGGGTCCTGTAATGATTTGTTTGAAATTAATTATAGAAAAATGGTTTTCATGAATTTATTTGACCAATCTGTTCATAAGAATGATTTAGTGTGATTGAAAATAATTTTAGTTTGATTAAAATATTTAATTTCGAATTTACAAGAACATGAATGAAATTTGTCTTTCTGCTGGGCATGTGATATCCATTGGATAAACTGATGAGGTTACACATGATTTTTGTGGAATTTGATTCTGAAAAATTTATGTCAACCTATTTTTTTTGTCTCTGTAATTTTTGTAGAATTATTTAAATTATTTTAATAATTTTATCAAAAAATTTCCAAATCTAGACAGTTTTCTAGAAATTGTAGGATCTGTTTTGTTTGATACTTTTATATGTTTATATTTCGGTTCCAAAACCTTAAAAATATTTTTATGTGATAAAAATGTGTTAATTTGATGTTTGACGCATGTGAAATGATTTTTGTGTGATTACTAAATTATTTTGATCATCATTAAATGACCTAGAGATGCCTAGAATGATGATTTGATGTTCTGGAAATTTTAGGAAATTATAGACATTAATTTTGAATTAATTTTTGTATAGCAATAGATTTTTTAGTAAGAATAGAAAAATTAACATGTTTGAAAATTTGAAGTTGTTTAATTTTACACATAAAATAATCATTTTAAGGTAAATTAATTATGAATTATTTTATGGAATTAGGAATTCATGTTAATTAGATTAATATTAATTCCAAATGAAATAACATACAATAGTAATTTTAGCCAAGTTAGCAAAAGGAAGATAGTAAATCCAAGTGTTAGATTGGGCCTTTCATGTTAGGATCCATAAGATGTCATATCCAAAATGATGTGTTTATATATATGCATTAGAGAATGCATGGTTAGGAGAACGTGTGGACTTGCAAGATAGATGGTTATGGGCTTAGGCCAATTTGATTAGGTAGTTCATATCATGCCCTATAGTTATAGTAACTATATGTATATATATATCAAGTTATATGTATAAGACCATCTAAGTTAGATGAGACCTTAGTCAAACCCCTCACTTAGAATATTAAAACTAACGTCTTCCTATAATATGGAAAGAACCAAAGTCCTTTTAAAGTTAGGGTTGTTTGGCAAACCTAAGCCCCCTTTACATGAATTCGAGCATGAAAATAAGATATTTGGATTAATGGTTTAGTTTTAACTAGAGGAGTTAGTTTGTTAGGCAATCCCAAGATCAACGTGAACAGAGGCGAAGTTGGGTAGTGCACATTAGATATACACGTGTCAAGAGTTGATGGCCCAATGAGTGTGCGCACGACAATAGTTGATAGCACTAGATTCAATAGTTTCATTAGATATGTAATTGGTATGACTGATACCTACTGGTTGAACTAAGGTGGCTTGTTGGGCAAATCCAAGGTCATTCTTAGGGATATTGGATATCGAGTTCTCCCAGATTTATATTGAGGGTTATGAATTTGTGAAAAATAGTGGGAGCCATAATGTATTTTGTTAAAGTCGTTATAGGCATGTATTACAGTACATTTTATTTTTTCTCTCTTTGACAAAAGGTTGTTATTTCCTAAGTCAACACCATGAGTATTAGTGTGAATCTAAAATCATTAATGGAAGCTAACAAGTTGACTAGACCAAACTTGAGAATAGTTCTCAAGTCCGAGAAGCTTGGTTATGTCTTGGAAAAACCACTTCCCAACCCCCCTGCTACTAATGCTTCTAATGATGTTCAGAGGGCATATAGGAAGCATCTCGATGATAGCGAGATGGAAAGTTGTATCATGCTAGCCACTATGTCATTAGAGCTGCAAAAGCAGCACGAGGCTATAGATGCTTGTACCATAGTCTATCATCTTAGGGAGCTCTTTGATGAGTAAGTAAGGTACGAAAGGTTCGAGACTTTGTGATTGCTCTTCTACTATAAGATTTTTTAGGGGACATCACTAGTGTAATACGCACTAAAGATGAATGGCTACATCGAGCGGTTGGCCTCCTTGGGTTTTTTTGGATCAAGAATTAAGAATTGATTTAATTTTGACGGGTTTAACTGCTAATTACTCACAATTTGTGCTTAACTATCAGATGAACAATATATCTAGCACAATTCTCAAGCTAGTCAACATGCTTAAGGCAGTTAAGCTATTTGCCTGCATGGGTAAGGTTTTGATGTTAGTGAACTCTTCCGGTTCGAAGAGAAAAAAGGTGATCTTATGGTAAGCGGGTATATTGATTCGAGTTTCCAACTCAATAGGATGACACCATATCCCAGTCTGGATATGTGTTCACACTGAATGGTGGTGCAATCAATTGGAAAAGTTCAAACAAGAGACTACTACAGATTTTACAACAGAGGTGGATTACATTATAGCTTCAGAAGCAGCAAAGGAAGTAGTTTAGATAAAGAAGTGCATCATCGAACTTGTTGTGGTTCTAAACATCGCAGACACATTGCAGTTGTATTATGATAAAAACAAGGCCATAGTGTAGGCGAAGGAATCGAGGTCTCATCAGAAGTCCAAATATGTTCTCAGATGCTAACATTTGATTAGAGAAATCATTAGTATAAATTATGTCAACATAGAGAGGGTACCCACTGATCAAAATATAGCTGATCTATTGACTAAGCCTATTTCTCAAAGAGTTTTGTGTCACATGTACATGCCTATGGTATTAGATATTAAGGTGATTGCCTTTAATGCAAGTGGTAGTTTGTTAGAGAAGTGCTCTAAAGGCAATCACCTTTAGCACTTATTATACAAATCATTTTATGATTAATAAATGCATTTTTTATTATTTTGATGTTCATACATTTATATATTTAATGTTGATCTTAAATTGATTTAATGAAGTCCTTGATATAAATTATAGCATGGAGGAAATCATGATGAGGTCATGATAATGGGATTTCCATCATGTGTAATTATGTTAGTATCTAAACTTTCCGTAGTCATAGGATTAATGAGATAGGATATCATTAATTCGGATAGACTAGCACATATTATACTCCTTGATTAGATCAAGCAGTAGATCTCATAAGCTATAGACATGAGTTATTTAGAGTTAAAATATGGATGCTTACTAAGAGTAGTAAGTACATTAGATTGATCTACTATAAACAATCATATGGATATTCTATTTCAGTGTCAATCATAGTCTCATCATAACAATGGTGCAAGTATCATTTGACTTGAGGTGCTCAAGGATATCTCGGATATTGATCATGTGCTCCGACTCTATTTAGGGTTACCTATAGGGTGGTGATTGGGTATAACTTGAGCTATTCAAAGGTAATTGAGTAGCCAATAAAGGATTCACCACTCCTGATAGAAGGAGATGATACCATGGCCTCTTGTCAGGATCATTACTAGGGATTGTCTGGCCAAAGTAGATATATTTCATGAACAGAGTCTTCAATGATACATAAAGTAATAAGATCCTTAGGACAAGATCTAATATCACTTGGATTAGATGTGACGTAGTTAGTCTAGTGGGAGTTAACACTTTGAGCATACTCTGAACCAAATAGGGTAAAATGGTGAAAGGAAGGGTTTGTAGTCAAACCACTGACCTTTTGTTTAATTGGGGATCATAGTGTGATGCTAGATACCGCTCTTAACTTACTTCAATTAAGTGTTAATTTAAATGGCCAACATACTCAGGAACCTAATGGGTCACACACATAGGAGATTCGAAAGATGAGTAAAATGATCTTGAATGGTAATTCAAGATATGAGAGAGTGTTTCGGGATTGTATCGAGATGTGATCGTGGTAAAAAATGTTGTATGGAATGGATTAGAAACAAGTGTTGTTGGATACTAATTTGGCCATTAACTTCCTAAACTTCCATTAATGCATGCTATTCATGGTCATTAACTTCCCATAACTTCCATTAATGCATGTTATTCATGACCATTAACTTCCTATAATTCTCCATTAGTGATGGAGGTAATAGAAGGCCAAATGGTGCAGAAAATATAGATGATTGTCGTGCATTTTGTGTAAGACATAAGTGAAAGAAAGGCTCTTTTCTCACACACACTCTCTTTTTCTCTCTAACTCTCACAAGAGTTTTTGCTTTACTAGCGCAAAGAAAGAACTTTATCCATCTCCTAGTGAGGTTTCTGTAACATTCCGTTACCCATGTTAAGCCAAAAACGATAAATAAGAGAAATTGCTGAGAAAGTAGGAAATCCATTTCATGTTTATGCATAATATGTCATACACATACACATAAATAGTGAAAATTTTTGCACATGAAATTAGTCATACGTTTATTCATGAATAATTCTGGGTATAATTGGTTATAAATGTGGTTATGTGAGAATTTTGAATATATGTATTGATTTAGAAATTTTTGGTAAATTTTGGAGGAAATTTTCGAAAATATTGAGTATTATTGGACTAGAAAAAATGGCACTTGGCAAGTAAATTGATGAATGGATATAGAAATAAAAGTTTAATAATATTGAAGAAATTTCGGTGATGACTTTAGAATTTTTTAGAAAATGTCCTTGGAAGATTAGGGTCAATTGGAACAAAGTTTAGAGTTTTATTGAGCTAGTTAAGTGAGAACCTAGTTAAAACCTTAGGAAATAGACAAATGGGCAAGTGACAAATGTCACTTGCCAAGCCAAGTTTTAAAGCTACGTTTTTTTTAACCTTTAAAGACAAAGACACTGTTTGTTTTGTCTTAAAAATATCTTCTTCGTAGCTTTCTTCTTCACATTTCTTCCTTACACAGAGTTTTTCATCAAACTGCTTCTGAGAACTAACCTTGTTCTTCCTTATCCCACACCATTTTCTACTTTTCTATTTGTTTCTTTTGCCTTATGAAAAACCAGAAGTTGGTTAGTGTTCACAATGGATTATGTGATTTTGGATGAGTTTAGGGCTTGAAGATAGTTAAAGATTTTGGAATCTTTAACAAGTAAGTATTTAGAAAATCCTTTAGAGTTTTGGATGTATGAAATGAAATTGATGAATTTCTATCATCTGCATGGAAAATGACATAAACATGTATATATTCATGAATACGGTGTGGCTGGAATGAAAATTTTGATTATAGTGTTGGTTTAGTTTTTGATGGATTGTTAGTGATTAGGTAATTTAAAAATGTTTTTGGAGTTAGAAATAGCAAGGAAATGGTGTATAAGATGAGTGTAGGAAATGAAAGTATATAAAGGTGGTATGCTCTATTTTCTGTTTCTTCACTGTATATATATATGTGTGTATGTGTGTTTACATGAGTTCCATAGAGATGATCAAGAAAATGATTTTTGAATTAAAGAGTAGTTGTAAAGTGATGGTCTGAGATAGGAATGAGTGTATGAATGAAAGTTGAATAGAGAATAGTGAATGTGAACAAAAGTTGAAAATACAAAGAAAGGTATAGAACAAGAAGAGTGGAATACTGAGGTCTGTTTCTTTTTTTATGATTTTGAGGATTTTGAATAAATTGGCATTTTTAGAAGTAGTGTGAATTTGTGATGAATGAGTTTGATGGAACGGAGTGGAAATGACTAGAATAAAAATAGGAGTGTTGGTTTTTGAAAAAAGAAATGGAAGGCTAAAAATTCTGGAAATGAATAGTAGGAGAGAGTTAAAATTTCGATCTAAACTTCGGTAAATTTACTGTACTGATCTAGGAAGATTTTGATAAAATGGTCTGCATGAAAATTGTATATCTTTCATTTAGCTTTCGATTGATATAAAGTTTGCAATTTTTGGAGTTTTGAATCAAAAGTTATGGAAGATGGAAGTTGGGTATGCAAATGGGATTGAAGGGTGAAAGTCGCCATCGTGTAATGCACGATAGCGACTTTGGTGACTTATAAGTGAATGTTGTTATTGTGCAAATGCACGATAGCGACTTTCGACTTTGAAGTTTTCAGAGCTGATGAACATCTGATGGGATTTGACTATAACTTCTTATCTAGACCTCCAAATGACTTGGTTCTTGAACCATTGGATTCTTAAGACATGTTTATATCATTCAATAAAAATTGGTAACATTTTAGATTGAATTGAAAAATATTGATCAAATCAAAGTGTGGAATCTGTTGGAACAGTGAAATGGGAATATGTTATTGAACACACTCCAGTATTTTGATTATATCTGAATCTATAGGATTCTAAATGAGATGTTTTTAATTTGGAGTAAACTAGAGATAAAGAGATACAAATAATATGTAGAATTCGAATTTGGATTCAATCTCTAAGATATTGAGGTTCTGGATGGAAATGGTGTATAGTACATTATTTTTGGACATGGACAATCCGATAATGTTTAAGGCATATCTTCCAAATTACTCATCCAAATTGAGTGATTTTGGTATCAATAGAAAGATAAGACATTGAGGAACACTTTATTAGAAGAGAGTAAGACCAAATTACATCATTTTCACTTTCTGATTGAATATGAACAGTAGACCTGAATGGGGTGTCTTGGAAAGCTATAAAGTGATTCAATGAGAAATGAATTGTGCTTTCAATAGTTTTAGTGAGGCATAAGCCTAAGTATAAGCTATACTTAGATGAGTTTTGGTATGAGAATGATTTTTATGATAAAATCAACGGTAAGATACCTGGAATTGTCATGAACATGCATTGTACATATTTCATTTTACTAATGTGCATTATTAAACATTTATGATTGCACAAATTATGATGTATGTGTATCTTACATAAATGGGTTGTGTAGGTTAATTGTTCGCATTCAGGAGATCCCAGAATTTGGAAGCAAATGCTAATCTAGATCGTACTGTGAGTAGACCTAGATGGTCTCATTCCACTATTTGTTTTGTTTGATTTTTTGGTATTTATTGATTTCTGAATGATTATGTGAATGTGATTGACTGTGTTGGTTTTCGGACAGAAGGTCCGATGAATGTGTTGTATGAATGAAATATAGAAGTGCTTATTGAATGTGAATTGGATGAACTAAGTGTACGTAATTGATTGTTAAATGTGTTATGAAAGTGCATTTGCATATGAATGAAAGTGTGATTCTCAACTTTAATGTTGAATGCCAGACTAAGGTCCGAAGATATGGGAAAGTGATTGAATGAGATTATGCAAATGTGATTGATGCATGAAACATAATGGTTGTTATGACTTGAGTAGCCATCGATCAGAGCTTAAAGCTCAATGAGTGAAAATGAGCTTCGAGCTCAAAAGTGAATCAGAGCCTCAGGTTTAACGTTTAATGAGCCCTGTATCCCCCAAGCGGATAAGGGATAGTTATCAATGATTCCTATATGGGACAGTTTAGGCACTCGGTTACAACAAAATAACAAATGGAATGTGGGTCTCATGTGCACTATATATACATATTATAAGTGATTAAATTGTATTGAATGTGAAGTGTGAAATGAAATGATATGATTTATGTGTTACGTGACTGGGAGAGCCATCGATGATGGTCACTCATTGAGTTCGCAAAACTCACCCAAAATTTGTAATTATTTTTTAGGCTTGAAGAGTACCCCATTAAACAAACGGGAGTATACCTACGGCATGCAAGTAAAAGATATGGTCGGGATCAGTTGGCTTTTGCATTTGTTTTTTTATTTTTATATAAATTTGTATATTCAAAAATTATTGTACATATGTGTTTATATTGTAATGTAAAGACATTATGTATAAAGTGTTTTATATTTGTAATGGGCCCCAAGTGATTAGTGAATCTCTGATGAGTTGTGTACTGGTTGTTACGTGTAACTGAAAATGATTATGAATGAAATTGGGCCCAATTTGGTTATAGATTTCTGTACTTTATGTTTGTGGTTTCAAAAAAAATTGTGTACTTTATATTCTAGCATGACACTCTCATGGGGCACAGACCCGGATATCACCCATCGATGTCGGGTTCGAGTCTTGTGAGGATGGGGTGTTACAGTTTCATCCTTCTATCTTCGTGTGGACTTTCATTAGAGACGGTCTACATTGGTTATTGTGGTTTACAACAACCCAACACTAAGGAGATTAAAGAGTGAAGGAAATTGTTGGAAACGTATATAAACATCTTACATTTCATGTTTTTGTTTTCTATATCTATATACATAAATAGATCTTTTTTTTAGGTTCTATTTTAGTTTTTGTTACGTATATTTGATATATATTATGTATGGGATGCATGATCGGAACCTTATAGACCTAAGCACAATTTCACAAATGTCATTGAATTATCGTCTTTACACCTCTTTTAAGACTATTGATCGTGAACTAACAATAAGCTTTGTTAGTTCTGGTTTTTCCTTAGATCATAGTTCATCAATAAGAGCTCATTAATTAGCCCTAACTATTAGGAAACCTAGAACAAGCTCTCTAAGTTTATCCAGACAGCCGCATTATAAGTGAGAAAAATAAATCAATCTATGTAACAATCACACAAGCTCGGATCATTTAACTTAGCCGTGTTATCTCTAATGATTTAATATAGTTAATTTCCACATACGACCTTTAACATGACTATTACAGATTGCATTTAAGTTCTAATTATAGGTTTTCGTGAAAAATGATTCAATAGAGCATTAAAATCCTTCTCATACAATACCCAATCAATCCATACAAGATAATATAAGCAATTTGAAGAGAGGTAAAGAAAATGATACACAGCAATAATCTACTTAATGTATGTATGTTCTAATTAATAACCTCAATAATCCGCAAGTGCACGGGTCATTAACATAGTACCTAAGATATTGATCCCATAAGGTAGGATAATCTAATCCTACAATCTAAGACCAAACAATTCACAAAAATTCAAATGTAGATAAGCAGAAAAAAGAATGCAATTCAATCAATCAAATCAATTCAAAAATCAATCACAAAAATATTAATAAATTAGCAATTGTAATGCACACTTAAGAATCAACCAAAGGGAACTACCAATTAAGAGAAAGGGGATGGTGTTATAGGTGGTACTTGAATGCTCTGAGCCTCGAAATAATGATGGATACGATGTATGACCCAGCTCTGACGTCATTAAATTTAGGCCATCTCCTTCATCCTTCTGGAGTTCTCCGCGATTGTATATACAATTACCTCGGTTTGTGGAGATTGTATCCAGTACTTTCTTCCAGCCCCTTCTGTTTCTTCTTCCTCCTTGGACTTTCAACATTCGAGTTCTCTTTTGCCTGCTGGGATGGTGTTGTACTAGAACTCGCCTGACTAGCCCTGATTTTAACATACTTCTTTTAACTGATATCTCGGAGTTCCATATTATGAATATGGGACTTAAGTATTTCAGCATGCTATAGATAATGATGATTTATGAAGTTTGGGAGATGGATAGTTAAACCACCACAGTCCATACCATAATACTCAGCAATAGTGGAAACTAAGTACCCCGTACCTAAATTGCTACTCATCTTGTGCAGAGAGGCAAAAATAACATTCAACACATGTGTGAAGGTGCACACTGGAATGCTGTAATCCATGCACCACAACATGAAGAGTTCCTTTATTAGACACTTGTTAATTTCTGATTTATCAAAAACTAGTTGACAAAGGAATTTGTGCAAAAACAAGTGCTCATAGGTCCTTATGATGTTATTGTGGGCATTTTTGGCATTGAATTGCTTTAACCTAGTGAACTCGTTCTAATAGTGAGAGGCACGAAAATCATTGTGCTAATCGATAATAAAAGATTCCAGGAACCCTCACATATCGCATTATCTTGGTTTTATTTATTTATGTAGTTTTAATATTTTAACCTAGATATTTCACAAGCGTATGCGTCATTCGCATAATACTTAAGGTGTTGATCCCATAAGGAGGGTTAATCTAGTTCTAAAATTTAAGGCTAAAACTAATTGCAGAAATTCAAATTTAACTAACCTGAAATAATGACGTAATTCAATCAATTAATTCAATCAAACAACTCAGTTCAATAATTAATCACGAAATATTAACAAATCAGCAATTTGCAAACACACATTAAGAATCAACTTAAGTAATTACCAATTGAGAGAAAGGGAAATTTTTACTTATCTTCAACATTGATCTAATTAACTATGAATTGTAGGATTATTGGTCTTGGATGATCCTAGGGTTGATTACTATCTCTCAAGTTATAAACAATAGCCCTAAATTATAAACCATAATCAGATTGCAGAAAATTGCAATTCATCAGTTCACAATTTATCTAAACCCTAATTAGATTTGAAGTTTTCCACTAGACTACTGGCAACCTATGTGAAATCTCTCTTCATATATTTACCGATTTGATTGATTTCTCATTCTTATCAAATCACCTAACTCTTGTTAGCCTAATTTAATTAATTTTCACTCGATTCACCCTTTCAGTCTATCACCAAATTATGCAAGTGTAGAAATCAATCATAATGAATCCAAATAACATAAACAATTAGATTTTTATTGAATTAAAGATAAAAACAGCTTGAAGGTGAGTTTAGACATTCCTAAACATTAATAAAATCTTATCTCAATAGCTATCCTGATTTTATACATAAATAAAATTGAAATACACTGGAAACAAGATTTGAAAGGATGAAAAAGGCAATAATGTCGGGAAACCTCTAGTTTTAGGGAGTACATCACGTCAGGTTCTTCTCCACGTCTCTCTTCCTTCGTCCCTTTCTCAATCTCTCAACGAGTGCTCTCTAGGGTTTTTTTACGGTGGCTAATGTAAGAAACCCCTTTCTTCTTTTGTCTTGTTATTTTTGTACTTGATGTATTTATGAGAGCCTTCGGGTTTTTTAGGGGCCAAAAAGGTCTGAAAAATCCTCAAATTTTTACTTTTCTGTGCGTCTGCACATCTATCTAATGCAGGCCACAATCGTGGGCCAAATGTAAGCTCTCTGCCATGATCATGGCATTCCTACCACGATTGTGAGCCAAATTTGATGCTTCTGTCACAATTTGTCCATGATCATAGGTTGTCTCCCTCGCTTATGTCACGATCATGACAAGATGGGCCACAGTAATGAGTCATTATTTCGGTCCAAGTCTTTCTGAAACTTCTTCATTCTTTGCTGTTCACCTTAAAACACTAACAAACAAATAAAGGGACCTCAAAGATATAATAATTAAGCTCAAATGCTTGTACTAACCCATAAAAACACTTAAACATAAATAATTCACAAGCTAACACAATTCTATCGAAAACATATACTAAACGATCAAATAAATGACTAAACACATATCAAACTATACCTTAAGATGCTTGGTTGGAATTTCATTATAGCCTTTTTACAAAAAGGCACACATTTGTGATGCGTGTCGATCCGGTTACTTAGCTACATTACATTCTCAATTAGCTACTAGCTGTATTCATAACCCGAAGGTAAGCGGAATAATTGTTTTAGCTAAAATTTATACAAGTTTTTTTAACACAAAATTTTGCCTACCTTATTACTTTAGCTAATCATTCTCATGAAAATAAACTAATAATGCCACTTATTTGATTGCCTAAAATTATAAATGAGAATGGTAAATTCCTATTCCTAGGGTGAATGGACTAACATCGTATCCTAATTAACTAGCATATTTAGCCCTACGTAACTTAAGTCACTAATTTTACAAGCTAATAAATCTTCTCACCCTAAAAGACTGTGTTTAAGGCTAGATATATCCTGTTAAGTCTTATCCATTGACCCATTCACACAATTCACATCTTGCAACCTAAACAAACTATCATACAATATGTACAATTCACACTCAAGGTCCCACTCCCCCGG
>JAOQMP010012926.1:0-13009 GCA_027563575.1 Erythroxylum pedicellare
TATGTATAAGTTCATTAAATGAAAAGAGAAGGGATCACTTTTGTCTTAATGAAGAAAGCATTAACAATAGTCGATCAAAAGAGAAATTAAAACAAAAAAAAGATAAAAATTATGTTATATAAATTAAGAATTAGTTTTTTGTGAAGCTTCAATTTCAATTCATTAGTCTATTTAGATAGAGAGCGCGACATATGTTACTAAAGAAAGGTCTGGTTTGAATATGTATGTCTAAGGATAAAGGAGGACTAAAATTTCATTATGTTAGAACTATGAAAAAAAAGTTTCAAACTAAAAGAATATGGAAGCTTCATATAAATCATATATCACTATAGGTTCAATATGTACACATCCATGCTTAAATGGAACTAACTTCGAGTAGGTGAAACCTAAGGTTAAAACCTTTTGGGCTCTCAAGTATATTTTGAATCTAAAAGAAATCCTTTATAATCAATGAAGAGAATTATAAGGAATAATAGTAGGACTTAGTTCTAGTTTGATAATTAGAATCTACAAAGCCTTGTTTTAAAATTTTAAGTGTCGAAGCAAATATGACTAATCTACCTCAATTTACTAAAATATATGTTATATTCAAATCAATACCTGGAGCTAACTAACCAATAATTTTGGATGGTTTACTACTATTAAGTAAAATTTTAAAGAGAATATGTGATCATAATAAGGAGGATGTTGTAATTTGTTTAAGGCATAATTTTAGGAATTCTAAAAACAAATTCTATGCATAAATTTTCCCTAACATTAATTAATAAATTTTTAAAGAAAATTTTATTTTGGTTTTATAAAAATCTTTTAATTATTCCTTCATTTTGTGGATAGCAATCAAATAAAGGCTTAAGACTAAAGATATTTCAAATTTTGTTTATATTTTATCTGTCTTGTGTATTATGCAGCTAATAAAATGAATAATATACTCTTATTCAAACATCATTACTCCTTAAAAATCTAGCACAAGTTACAAATTCTTTTAAGTTTGATTTATAATTTAGTTGAATTGAAGGACATATTTGATTGGGAAAGCAAGGTGTAGTTTTTTTGAAAAATAAAGTAATTCACTAGTAAGCCCAGAAAGGTAAACATAGGAAAATGTATAAGGATGTAATGTCAAAAATAAGATGTAATTAGGTAATAAAATAGCCTATCATCTATACAACTGCTAGTTAAGAATAAATCTATGTTACTCCAATCTCTATGTACTGTTGATATGATATCTCATATCCTTAGTGACTTGTTGAGAAACAAGTATCTCTTTAATACAGCAACAAGTTCTGTATTAGATTGTATGTTTCTCAGTAGGAGTATTCTTGAAAAATCTTTGGTGTCTCCCATTCCATATTAAATAGACAAAGCATATTAGATTGACGTTTAAAAACTTCTTATCTTTTCTAAGTCTTTTATATTGATTCTTTGCCCAAACTAAAATACTCTCCCAATTAGTTGCAGGGAAATAGATTCATATTGGGTTGCATTCTAGCCTATAATGTAGCTGAGAAATTACATTTGAAAATATTTTGTTTACAGATTTTAGCAATGTGTTACATAAAACAAAAATTTGATCATTTGTTCTCTTTAGTCTATCTTTAGTCTTCAATCTCCCTCTAACTACCAACCAAGTAACAAAGGATGCTTTAGAAATCAAGGAGCTTTTCCATATAATGTTATACTAAGGAATGATTGAGAATTGAGGTCTTATATCTTTTACGCATGAAGAAATGGAGAACTCTCCATTACTACTAATGGACCAAGTAATTTTATCCTTAATGACGGAATTAGGCATGTAGCTTAGAAAGTGATACTGTAATCTATTTATTACTCTACTTGTGGTTTGTCAAGCATTTTGAGCTGTAACATTGGAAACTTTTATGTTACTAGGAAATCTATAAATAAGTGTTGTCAAATCTTCTCTCTTGATTAATGGACTTTGAGAAGTCTAACTGTCAAATCAGAAACCATTTCTTATGTGCATTTTGATAAGCCTATGTCTCAGCATTTGAATAAATGGCCATGAATGCTCATCTTTCTTTCCAAATAATATAGTTTTACGATAAAGAAAATTCCATACTCTTTAATTTAGCATTTAGTTGTATTATCTATGTTTGTTAAAGAGAAAGAAATCATGTAATATTAAAAAACAAGCAAAAGAATATAGAATAATTTATTCAAAAACTTTTCAACCAAAATTAAGCACAAATCTCACTTTTATTTAAAAACTTTTAGAATAGCAAAGCAAGTTGTTTCCTTTAAGACCTAGCATTCCTAATATAAGTTGTAATTAGGTGATTCTCTCCCCTTTCTTTTTTTATTAGTATTTCAAATTCTTAGACTAACCTTTCAACATATTTCTTTTAATGAAATTCATTCAATTATCAAAAAAAAAATCAATCCATTAGTTTCTTTAATTATAGTCAACTCAAATATCTCAGCTTTTTTAAATTCAAGGAATTGAAGATCAGATTCATAACTGCTCAATAAAATCATCCTATTGACTCCTTATAAGAAAATTTAGTTTTTTTTCTCATTCTTTTTCTTTCATAATATAGAGTTTTCTACTTCCAGTTTCTTATGCCAATAAATAGGCTGTAAGGTCATGCATCAATTTGGGTCTCTTTCCATTAAAAGAAGGAAAAAGAAAATTTCTTTAGAAATTCTCATCTCTAGTTTTCCTTTTAGTGTAAGCATGATAAAGTTCAAGCTTTTGTAGGTTGGGTTTTTTTTAATAATTATATATGCTCATATGATTAATTTTTTGTGACCAATGTTAAGGATTTTTTAAAATAAGGACTTATATTTCTATATGCTTTTCATCACATTAGAATATTTATTCCTTCATATGGTGCTAATAATAGATAAATGAAATATAAACATCTGGTTAAGGTCAAAGGGTATTCCTCCTAATGGCTCTTAAGTTAAAGAAATAGTCCATCATCTGAAAAAAGATATTTTCATAAGAATTTTTTAAAATTGATATTTTCAAATCATCTTCTCTCTTAACCTATGAGTGCTCTTTAACTAGTTTTCCATTAGTTCTAGCTTTTTTCTTCTTCTCCTTTATCCTAAAATAAGGTTCCTTGTTCTCTCAGTCTTATTCCACTTTCAACTTACTTCTTCCTCGTTTTTGTTTAGATTTTCCTTATGGATCACTTTTACCTCTTTTTTCACACTTTCCCTCTTGTCTTTCTTTCTCCTTCACTTATCTAATCTTCTTTTGGGTGCTCCTTATATCTATTCTTTTATGGGAACTCTCTCCCTCTTTGTCATCCTACTTCCCTTACTTTGTTTCATATGTATCTTTATCCTTTTTCTTTACACTAGGTATTGTTACCATTTTTAAAATATTTTTAAATTTCCCTATTTCTATTTCAGTTCTTTTCTCCTTTTTAGCACTGTTCCTCCTTCTCCATATTAAATCTTGACTAGATTAACATTCTAATCTTATCCCTCTTTCCTTTTCTTTCGAGCAGCTCCTTTGGTTCCCTCCCTCCTCCTAATTCTTCTCTAACACCTAAATCCACTACGACCCCTCCTCCTATCCCTCTCTCCACTTCCCAACCTTCTCCCTCTATTTTTATTTCTCTAGATCAAGCCTTAATAGGCTCGATACCTTTGGAGACTTCTTACCCTCTACTAATCTAACTTCTAGTTCTTCTCCTTAACTGGTTCATCCTCATGATGGGATTAATTATAAACTCAATTAGAAACAAGCAGTTAGAGATCTTTCTCTAACCGACCTGCACCACTACCCTCTTTCATTCTCAAATTGTTTTGTTATATTTACTATTCCTTTGAACATTTTAAAAGTACATACAAATTCTTGGTCTTCATCCGTAATAGGATTCTTAGTAGGGAAAATAACTACCTTCCCTCTTTTTAATTCCTATCCTACTTACAATCAAAAAAATTTAGGCTTAATGGAAGTCCTTATAAATAAGGACAACATGTTTTCTTTTCACCTTTCAATCCAAAACCTTAGTTTAAAAATCCATTGAAGTTGGCCCTTGACATTGCAACAACATACTAATCTTCCTTTGAGTTTGGAAACCAAGTCTTAACTTAGAAAGTGTTAAGTATAACATTTCTATTTGGATTAACATCTCTAATATGCCACAAGATTATTTCTCTATGAGGGGTTTAAGTCACTTAAGCAACTTTATAGGTAGGATAATATGTATTGATGAAGCAAAAGCTTTAAAGAAGAGGATTGGTTATACCAAAATATATATTGTAGTGGAATTAAAGTAAGACTTCCTAATATGGTTACTTTAATGTGGCCTAGAATGAATGAGACTATTATTAAAGACTCCATGTTGATCTCATGAAAATGGAGATCTCTTTATTTCATCAAGGGAAGCAATGTAAAGCCATAAGAAAAAGCTTTAAAAGAGGAGACTTTCTAAGTTAATAAAATGGAAACTATTGAAGAAAGCCTACTATATAAAACACTACCTCTTTTATCCCTAGTATAATAGTTAAGGATCTGATCCCCATCCCTTCTCCTCCCTTCTTTAGTGAGGAACATAACTCAATCAATTCTAACTCTAATGTCAGTTCCATAAAATAGTCAAAGGCCCTATTAACATCTATTATTTCTTAGAATGTGAGGGGCGTAAATTGTCCCAAAAAGTTAAAAACATATACTAAAATACTTTCTTTTATAAATAAAACCTATTTTAGTAGGTGTTTTGGAATCCAAAGGACAAGTATGGCAAACTAAATTTCTTAGAGAAGCATTGGTTAACTCTCTATAATCATCAATTTCATCATAATAGGAGACTAATTATTACTTAGGGTCCCTACAAGATTGATGCTTCACTGATATTATCTAAATACCAAATTATGAACCTTTTTTTTTCACCATACCGTATAAGCAAACAAATTTCTTTATCTCCTTTATATAAGGTTCTAACTTTGTTTTCCAAATGAGCTGTTTATGGAATAGGTCGAAAGACATTCATCTTTCTATTAGCTCTCTATAAATCATTCTTGGTGATTTTAATATCACTATGCATATGTCTAAATCTAATAAAAATACTTGGTTGGGGAAATTTAATGGTGAATTCATAGAGTGTGTCAATGAAATCGAGTTCATTAACCTAAAGTTTAAAGGAAACTACTTCACTTGGAGCGCTAAGCAAAATATGAATTAGCTTATAAGAAACAAAACTAGATAGGGAATTGGTTGAATGAAGAATGGCTAATAAAGTTACTTGATCATTTAAAACTTTGGTCCTTATTCTTCCTAGAAAGATCCCTTTTTGTTTCAATACCTTCTTAATAGACGTTAAGGGATTTGAATAAGCTTCAATAATACGTTTATCCTTACAATTTCAATCCCACAAAGCTTACATATACATCACAGAAGCTAAGAATAAGCTTTTCCTAATTCAAGCGGAATACTACTCTCACTCAGGTGATCCCTTCTTGCTTATAAAAGAGAAGGAAGATTTAAACTGTTACTATAAAGCTATTAAATTCCATAATTCTTTGTTAAGGCAAAGGTTAGAAGCTAATGGCTCAAGGAGGGTGATGAAAACATAAAATTTTCCACAGTTCCATCAATACTAGGAATAACATAAATAATATCTCTTCATTCATTATGCTAAGTGGAGGATCTACTATCATCTAAGAGGAGGTCAAACAAGAAGTTCTTAAATATTTTCATAATAAAATTAGTACATACTAAGACTATGCCTCTTTTGTGCTTATAGTCAAATCTTTTATTTCAAGCTACTTCTTAAATGAGGAAGCTATGAATTTAAGCAAACCTTTTATAGAAGAAGATATAGAGAAGGTTTTTTTTTAATCTCAATTTAGGTAAAGCTCTAGGCCTTGATGGACTAGATTCTCATTTTTCTAATAATCCTAGACTCTAATTAAAAAAAACTGGTTTTAGATGTAGTGCTTGAATTATTTAAAAAGAAGAAAATACTTAAAGAGATTAATAAGACTTTTATAAGCCTTATTCCTATAATTCCTAAAACTAATTCCATCTTAGGCTATAATTTATTTCTTATCATAATATCTTGTACAAGATCATTACAAAATTACTTGCCACAAGGCTAAAGAAAGTTTTAGAACCTCTTATTAGTAATTCTTATGGTGCTTTTTTCTAAAAGAGTTTTATAGGGTATAATATTTTTTTATATGTGCTTAAATGTTAATTCATTTAATCTACTAAACTTAGTGATTAATGCCTTAAAAATTCTTAAGATACTTACTTTAGCTTATTTTTTATTTTAGGTACATTTTGGAAGTAAAGGAGCTAAAGTGACTCGAAAGCATATTCATTAGTCATCTTCTCAATGTTCATACTCTATTGATTTATAGAGAAAGAAGAAGAGAAAAGATAGAGTGTGAAAGTAAAGAACAAAGCAAGGAAGTAACTCATAGCCAACTAGTGAAGTTGCACAACAGTGAGCAATCTCACGGCCATGTAACCAACTACATGTGTGTGAGACCACTCTCACACCCATACAGGGGTGTCTCATAGGTGTGAGACACCACTTACACCTGTGATGGTCCGTGCCCAGCCATGAGAGGTGCCAACTGTCCCTAGATTCTACTATAAACAGGAATAAGTTGTGACAACAGATAGGGGGAGAGCAGACAGAAACGAAAACACCTCCATTCTTCACCATTTCTCTTCGATTTTCAATAAGGATGGAGGTTAAAAAGGCTAATCCTTGCAGCTTGATGGAGAAGATGGAAGGCTAACTTTCTGATATTAGGTTGAAGGTGAAATCGAATCCTAGGATGCACGATTAAGCTTATCTTATCTTTGTTTAATAATGGATCTCTCTATTGAAATTGTTTAGGTTATCCTTTGTTTAATCGATTTGGGTATTCATGTATGGATAATCGTACTATTGTTATAGTTAGATTGTTTATATTGTGAACCCATTGGTAGAATCATTAACAAAATCCCTAATCGTTGTATTTGGATTCATTGCTAGAATACTCAATATAATCTGTAATTATTATGTTGAGATTCATTTATAGCAACTAATGATTTCAAATCATTAAGGATAACTTAACTTACGTTGAATGACTTGAGCTTATGAGGTTGTTGCCTAGATTGGTTTATTTTCTATATCGTAATGTGGCTGCCCAATTAAATCTAGAGAATTATTTTAGGTTATTTAGTGGTTAAGTTTAATTAATGATCGTAACTTAATTAAGCATAACCTAAGGGAAAACCAGGATTAACAGAGTTTAGGAGAGATGTAAAAGCATTATAATAATGAAAGATGTTTAATCGTGTGTAGGCTGAGATTGATCCAAGAACCGGGTTTCATATATATTCATCACTTTTATCATTTTTGACTATTTTCTATAATTTGTTTTTGTTAGCTTAAGTTTACTTATTTTCTCATTTGCATTAAACCCAAAACCCTTATTTTTATTTCCTTTGCATAAACTATTTTCATTATAAGAATTAACTGATCATTGCCTATTGATATGATCCTGACTCACCACATCTACAAGTATTTAGTGTGCAGAAATAGGTTAATTTTATAGGGCACTCGACATACACTGTTAAATTTTGGTGTCGTTGTTGGGGAGTGTGGTGATTTAATTTTAATTTTTTATTTTAGTTGGTATTTTGTGTATATATTTCTTTATAATTGCTTCTTTTCGTTATTTGTTAAATTTTAAATGTTTGTTAGTGTTGGTGTATGGTAGTGACCAGATCTCCTTATGGAGAACCTGAGCAACTTAATCTGAAGTTTGAAAGGACATTACAGAGGTTGCAAAGGACAACAAGATCAACTTCAGGAGTAGAACAAGTATTTGAATTCGAAGAAACAATGACAAATCCAATAACACTACGGGAGTTGGCTACACCAGACCTAATCTAAAAGCCCTTATGCATTACATTTCCTAATTTTGCTGAGCATGTTACCTTTAAACTTAATTCTCGATTACTATATTTGCTGCCTAATTTTCATGGCCTTTCAGGTGAGGATGTGCATAAGCATCTCAAGGAGTTCGCTGTGGTTTGTCTAAGCATGATGCCTCTAGGGGTGACATATGAACAAATCATATTGAGGGATTTTCCATTTTTACTTAAAGATGCAGCAAAGGACTGGTTGTTTACCTGCTAGGAGTGTAAACATGTGGATAGAGATGAAGCAGCTATTCTTGGAAAATATTTTCCAATATAAAAAATGAGTATTCGGAAGGAAATATGTGGTATAAAGCAACATAATGGAGAATCTCTTTACGAGTACTGGGAGTGTTTTAAGAAGTTGTGTGCTAGCTATCCCCATCATAACATATCTGGACAACTCCTTATCTAGTATTTCTACAAGGGATTGTTGCCTATGGAGAGAAGTTTGGTTGATGTAGCGAGCAGTGGAGCATTGTAGGAACTTACAATGATGTTCATCATGTGAATGAGTTAAATACATCATCTATCAAACAACGTTTAGATGAGCTCACATCTTTTGTTAGAAAACTTGTAGCTAGACAGGCACAAGTCAAGGCATGTGGAATATGTACAAACACAAGCCATCTAACTAATAAGTGCCCGACATTACAAGAGGAAAGTATGAAGTATGTGAATGTTGTAGGAGGGAATTTTCCTAACCAGTACAACTCATACTCCTAGATATATAACCCAGGTTGGAGGGATCATCTTAACTTGAATTACAAGTGGAATAGGAGTAGAATTACTTTCCAAATCGACCACAAGGACCACAACAATTCCAACTAAGACCATAAGCTTCTTCCATGGATTCAAGTACATCTTTGGAAGATTTAATTAAGTCCATTGTTAATAACACTATACAATTTTATTAGGAAATAAAATTGAGCTTCCAAAATTTGGAATGCCAAATGGATCAGATGGTAGTAAGGATCAATCGTCTAAAGTCCTAAAATGGAGGACAACTACCATCACAATCAAAGATGAATGTGAAAAGTGTTAGTGCAATCACCTTGAGGAGTGATAGGAAGTTAGAGGGCCATTAAAAAATTACTCAAGGGATCGCTAATGAGGAAGACATTGAGAGGGAGCTCGAAGAAGAAAGGGATATTCCATCAAGATCAAAGGTAAATTTTGAATTCCCAATTATTGAAAGGACTAATCTTCTACCTTTTCTTAGCAGGTTAACAAAGCCAAATAAGGAGGATAGGGATAAAGAGATCTAGGAGACCTTTCGGAAGGCTAAGGTGAACATCCCACTGTTAGAAACAATCAATCAAGTATCGAGTTATGTGAAATTCCTTAAGGAATTGTTACAAACAAACGAAAGTTAAAAGGTAATGAAAGGATTAGGATGAGTGAAATTGTTTCTGCAGTTTTCAAAAAGACAATACCTCCTAAGTGTAAGGACCCAGACATGTTTACTATTCCTTGCAAAATTGGTAACACTGACATTAAACAAGCCATGCTAGATTTATGAGCATTGATTAATGTTATGTCTCATTCCATATATGCTTCTTTAAATTTAGGGCCATTAAAAGAAATTAGTGTTATCATACAATTGGCTAATCATTCTAATGTTTACCCAAATAAGGTGATTGAGGATGTGCTTATGCAAGTAAATTAGATAATATTTCCTACAAAATTTTATGTGGCTGATATGAATGATGAAACTTTCCATAACGCATTACCTATCTTACTAGGGAGGTCATTTCTTAACGTGACCCAAACTAAGATAGATTTTCGTAAGGGTACCCTTATGATGGAATTCGACGGGGAAGTTACTCATTTCAATATTTTTGATGTTAATAAGCAATTCCATAATGACCACTCTATTTTTGCAATTAATATGATTGACCTTTCAGTGTAGGAAGATTGTAAGTAGAAACATACAAATAAAAAAAGAGTGATTTCCACAAAAGAGATGACCAAAACTATTAATGTCTCGCCAAAAAGCTTTACCATTGGTCAAAAAGTGCTTCTTTATTATGATAAATATAAATTTTTTCCCAATAAATGTCGTCCTTATTGGTTCAATCCTTTTGTGATAACTAATATTTTACCTTATGGTGCAGTAGAGATTAAAAGTTTTAAAACAAGGAAGACATTGTATGTAGGTGGTCATCGACTCAAACCTTGTTCTGATGAAGGTCAACTGGAAAATGCCAAAGTTGTGATTCCTAGGGATCAAAATTTCGTAACTTGATGAGAGCAACATAGATTCGAGTCAACGACAATAAACAAAGGCATTGCTTGGGAGGCAACCCAAAGGAAGTTGATTTCTTTTTATTTACATTCTCACATTTGTTGTTTTTGTTAAATGCTCCATTTCTTGCATTTGATGTTACATTAGGGGTAATGTAAGCTTTTAGTGTGGGGGTGGGGATCTTAGTTTTTATGCATGTTTTGAGCTTAGTTGTTGCTTATGTGTCTTATTAGGTAGTTTTCAAAATAAAAGAATAAAATAAAAAATTTCTTGTTTTCATTCGCTTTTAAGATTATATAACCATAATTAGAGTGTGAATTGGCTAGAAATATCCATGGAAACTTTAGCACGTACTTTTGATCTTATGGTTGGTTAATGTGCATTATTCTTAGAAAAGTAGTGGTAGACAAAAAAATCAGTGAAATGTTGAGTCGTATTAGAATGACACATCCATAATAGTCTCACTGTCCTTTGTTATAAGTGACCTTCATGACATGTACATCTTGACTCTGCTTTTATTTTCTATTTAAGACCACTTTTTAACCCTGTCATGAAAATGATTAAGCATTCTTTGTTGTTTATGACCTACATTAGCCAAATATTCTACCCGTTTATATGAATTTTCCTTTGTTAACCCCTTTTGAGCTTTATTATCCTTTCCTTTTATATAAACCACATTACATGAGTTTAAACCTAACCAAATGTCCTACCCAACCCTTAAAGCTAATGGAGCATTTGTTGATTATTGATGATTGTGGATGTACAAAAGTATAAGTGTGGGGGTGTGCATATGTGTGAGATGGTTGTTATTGTTGGGATGCTATTTTATTTCTTATCAATGGAATTCCTATGTTGATGTAGCTTCTTTAAATTTTTAAATAAAAATAAAAAAGTAAAAAGTAAAAGTAAAAGAAAAGAAAGAAAAAATCTTTGAATAAAAATATCGAGGAAAGGCATATATTTTGCAAAGTTATTTATAATTAGTATTTCCTCCTAAAGTTGTATTGAATGGGTGGTTTGAATATATTACATAGAAGGTAGATGTTGTTTTGGATGTAGCAAACTTTGTGTTATGTTCATATGGTATGGTGTGAGAGTTGAATTGAGATGTTAAATATAATTGTTGCATTCATCATAGCTGACAGTACCCAGTTTTGAATGAATGTTAACTTGTGCACTTGATATCTCATTGAGTGTTACTTTTACTTCCCTAGCTTAATAGCTTTTATGCTAAATTACCCAAAATGCATCTCACCTTACCCTTGCCCATTTTAAAACCTTAAAAATTCCTTTGATTCATGATTATGCATGTGACTTTTAGTGGTGGAGAAATGAAATGATATGTAAAGTTGTGGATTGTTATGATCATGAATGGTGTTTGAGTGTATCTATAAATATATCTTGTTTAAATATATTTTATTCAAGTCTACCTCTAGATTGCTCAGTTTCTAAGGGTGATAAATGTTGATTGATCATCAGTAAAAGCTTTGAATGTTGAGTCCTTACTATAGTTTATGAAAGTCATTTATCTTTACTTACGATTATCTATTTTTAGGAAATATGGAAAATAAGTAAGAGCTTTAGTTTGTGATTTTGATTTTGTTGATTTGCTCGAGGATGGTTAAAAGTTAAGTATGGGGGATCTTGTGCTAATTCATTTAATCCACTATACTTAGTGATTAATGCCTTAAAAATGCTTAGGATATTAACTTTAGCTCATATTTGATTTTAGGTACATTTCAAATTTGAAGGAGATAAAATTACCTGAAAGCATATTCATTGAATCATCTTCTCAATGTTCATACTCTATTGATTCATAGAGCAAGCAAAATAAGGATTAAAAGAAGAAGAGACGAGATAGAGTGTAAAAGTGAAGAACAAAGCAAAGAAGTAGCTCATGACCAGTTAATGAAGTTGCACAGCTGTGAACAATCTCACAGCAACCAACTACATTGGGGGTGAGACCACTCTCATGCCCATGCAGGGGTGTCCCATGAAGGTCCACGCACAGTCATGCATGGCTATGCATGGCCATGAGAGGTGCTACCTGTCCCTAGATTGTACTATAAAAAGGAATAAAATTGTGACGATGGACAAGGGGAGAGCGAATAAAAACAAAAACACCTCCATTCTTCACCTTTTCTCTTCAGTTTTTCAAAAAGAATGGAGACGATAGAGGCTACTCCTTGAGGCTTGATGGAGAAGATGGAAGGCTAACTTCTTGATATTGGTTTGAAGGTGAAATCAATGCCTAGGATTCGTGATTAAACTTATCTTATCTTTGTTTAATGTTGGATCTCTCTCTTGGAATTATTTAGGTAATCTTTTTCTTAATCGATTTGGGTATTCATGTATGGATAATTGTACTCTCGTTATCTTTAGATTATTTATATTGTGAACCCATTGGTATAATTGTTAATACAATTTGTAATCGTTGTATTTGGATTCATTGCTATAATACTCAATATAATATGTAATTGTTATGCTAAGATTCATTTTTGGCAACTAATGGTTTCGAATCATTAGTGATAACTTAACCTAGGTTGAATGACCCGAGCTTATGTGCTTGTTGCTTAGATTTTTTTATTTTTCATATCATAATGTGGCTGTCCAACTAAATCTAGAGAACGTGTTCTAAGTTATTCGGTAGTAACATTTAATTAATGATCGTATCTTAATTAAACATATCCTAACAAAAAACTGAGATTAAAAGAGCTTGTTGTTAGTTTACGACCAATAGTTCTAGGAGAGATGTGAAAGTGTTATACAAATGAAAGATGTTTAATAGTGAGTATGTTGAGATTGATCCAAGAACCGGGTTTCACACATATTCATCACTTTTATTGTTTTTGACTATTTTCTAT
>JAOQMP010012983.1:0-13006 GCA_027563575.1 Erythroxylum pedicellare
GAAATAAATTCAATAGTTCACAATATTATTTTCGAATCGGTAATTTTTAAAAGTGAAAAAAAATATATGATTTTAACAAATATTTCAAAATCCTCAAAATTAAATTAAATTATTTCATAAGAGTCTCATGAAGTTACAAGCCAACTCATGGGACATATGGTTCTTTTCTTAAAATGTTTCTGGTTTGCCCTCCGAAGTTATTGGAACTAATCACTTCAGACATTGAAGCACAGAGACAACTTTCGGAAGAAAAAGAATTTAATTTAGTAATTGAAAATATTCTCCATTATAGGGTTTAAGAAAATTCAGTAGATATTGTTAGATAAAGCTCAGTTGTCTAGATAAATATATGTCCTTTTTTGACAAACTTTGTCGGCTCTAATCACGTTCAGTGCAATTATTCTATCTTCAATGGAGGACCCTTGATTTCCACCAATCAAGGAAGATCGTCAGATTCAAACACTCTCAACGAAAACCCACAAATTTGTTCTTGAACATATCATTCAAATCTCACAAGCTCGTACCTTTTTAACTGCAGAGTCCTCGAATCCCAAAACCAATCAAGATCATCATGTTCACCAGAAAACCCACTTCAAGATTCATCCTTTTCACTCTCACTATATTCCTTTTAGTCACTTCTCTGATCTTCATTATAGCCACCGATGAAGGAGGGATTGGAGATGATGATGAATTGGAAGAGTTGATAGCTATAGATGAGCAAGAAGGAGAAGATGAGCGCCAGCAAGATGGAGACACTCAGAAAGAAGCAGAGGTGCTGTCTAAAGCTCAAAGGATTGTTCTTGAGTTGAACACTGATAGTTCTAAGAGGATCATAGAGGAGAATGAGTTCGTATTGATTCTTGGGTATGCACCCTGGTGTGCTAGGAGTGCTGAGCTTATGCCTAGGTTTGCTGAGGCTGCAAATAAGCTCAAGGAGATGGGGAGTCTTCTCTTGATGGCTAAACTTGATGCTGAAAGATATCCCAAAGCTGCTTCATTTCTGGGGATCAAAGGGTTCCCTACCCTGCTATTTTATGTCAATGGGAGCTCTCAGGCTTATAATGGTGGACTCTCTGCGTAAGTTCTGTTTTAGTTCTTCTTTTCAGTTTGATGTCCGGTGCATTTCTTAGCATAGTTGATGGACACTATAAACAATGGAGTTATGTATCCTCTTGCTTTTTCCGTACTTGATCTATAAAATTGTTAGTATTACACTAGAATTTCTTGTTGAAGATCCGTTACTTTGAATTGATTACTTCTTTGTTTGAACTATCAAATACTCTACTGATTATTTTCGTGGGGTTGACTTTCAATCAGGGAAGATATAGTGATCTGGGCTAGGAAAAAGACTGGAGTACCTGTTATTAGAATGAGCTCAGTTACAGAAGCAGAGGACTTTGTTAAGAAGTACCAAAATTTTGTCCTTGGTCTATTTAAGAAATTTGAGGTATGCTTATCTAAACGGCCTTCTAAACTATCTCTGCATAACTCTCTATCTTTAATGGGCAGATAATCTTTGACGTATTTACTTTTTATGAGGGGATTCTGTTCTGCATTGACATCTAAAACTACCATTTTTCTCAGGGACCTGATTATGAAGAATTTGTAAAAGCAGCAATTTCTGACAACGAGATCCAGTTTGTTGAAGCGAGTGACGTTGAAGTTGCTAAAGTCCTTGTCCCAAATATCAAAGCTACTAACAGTTATATTGGATTGGTCAAAAGTGAGCCTGAAAGATATACTTCTTATGGTGAGTCAGCAAGTTGGTTGCATATGCAGATGTTTCATCATAAGAAATTCATTGAACTTAAGTTCCTCATCTTTGTCAAACACATTAGTTTGTCACTGACTTGAGATTAGAAAATTTATTCCTATGTATGACTTTCTTTTATACATGATTACCGGTTATTTAACTCTGAGTAATTGTGTGCCTTTGAGACTAAACCATAGTAGCCGACTTTACTAACTATAATGGCTGGCATCTTTTTGCAGAAGGGATTTTTGAGGAGGATAAAATATTAGATTTTCTGGACCATAACAAGTTTCCATTGGTTACCATGCTAACTGATCTAAATTCTGTTAAAGTTTACTCTAGTCCCCTGAAACTTCAGGTAACTCTTCAATTTCAAGAGTTTTCTTTTCTTTTTTATTTATTTTTGTTTTCTGTTCAAAACTTCAAATGTAAACAGATTTGATTTAGAAGAATTCTGGACGTAGAGAACAATGTGGTAAATTGACTAATGAATTTTAAGACTAGAAAGGTGTATATATAAATCCATGCCAACACATATGCCAGAGACCTCTAAACCGATCTTCCGCAAGAAATTGTTAGCTGAAGTTAGAGGTTTCCCATCATAATTTCCAGTTCCATCTGGTGTCAAGATTAACTAGATATCAATAATTTTATTAAAAAGTGGCTGTTAATGCTACCATAATTGCATAGGATGGTTCATTAACCTTTGGACGGTATGTTCATTTTCATCCAGGTAATGGTTTTTGCTGAGGATGATGAGTTCAAGAATCTTGCTGAGCCTCTTCAAGAGTTTGCAAGGAAATTTAAGTCAAAGGTGCATATATCGACAAATTAAGTTCAAAAAGCTTTTATCTTTTATCTGCTAATATTTTAAAGTTGCACTCTTGCAGATCATGTTCCTATATGTGAACATCAAAGATGAAAACTTGGCAAAGCCCTTCTTAACTTTGTTTGGGCTTGAAGATTCAGAGAGCACTGTGGTAAGTGGAAACTGATCAGCCATTCAGTTTCTTGGAATTTAATCATCTGGTCACTTATTTGCAACTAATACTAATCTTCATTTTGTCTTTCAGGTGGCTGCCTTTGATAACAGAATCAATGCAAAGTATTTGTTAGAATCGGATCCAATGCCTAACAATATAGAAGTATTAACTGTCTTCATTAAATTATCTTTTCTTTCTGGACAGCATCTAGTAGCCGTGATATTTTATATTTTTGCTTTTATAGGAATTTTGCTCAGGACTTCTTGTTGGTAGTCAGCCGGTTTACTTCAGATCTCAACCAATACCTGACAATGTGAGTTTCACACAACCTGCCCTCTCTCTCACTCACTTTTACCTGCTTATTTGATGAAGATGCTTGATTTGCACAGAATTAGATACAGCATGTTAGCCAATTTCCCAGAAACTCCTTATCCTTCTTCCACCTTGCAGAAATGGAACACGGAATTTGTTTTTGGCATTGAATTTTACTGAAAATCAAAATATAAGCATCTTTTTAATGGTGAAAATGGCAGAAAAATGCAAGTGTACTGACTGTGGTGGGGAAGACTTTTGATGACTTGGTTCTGAGCAATCACAAGAATGTCATTCTAGAGGTAAGCATAATGCGTTAATCTAGCCTGCGATCAAGCTTTTCAGGCTATTGGCTGGAATGTTATATTTCCACTTCATCACTAGTGTCATTCTTATGTTGAATCCTCTAGCATAACTGAAGCTCACTTGCTATCATTCCAAAAGCTCTAGGAAAGCAGAATGCTTAAACTCGCATTAAACAGTTCACCATAGGGGTCCCTTCTATTCTGTACCTCAAACTATGCAGAAAGGGAAAGTTTGGTTTGCATACCAAATAATTTTGTAATAGGTTCATTTTATAATACTTTGATGATTAAAAAAATATTTTGGAATCATTGTAATTAGATTGCATTACGTTGGAGGTAAGATACATCCTCTTAGGATAATATGCTGCTCAACTATTCTAAATACTGCTAAGAGTGGAATATTAAGTTCTGTGTATTTATTCCATGAAAACCTTGTTCATGTATATAAAGGTACACACGCCATGGTGCATCAACTGTGAAACTGCAAAAAAGCAGGTCGAGAAGTTGGCTAAGCATTTTAAAGATTCAGACAATTTGCTTTTTGCAAGGATAGATGCTTCAGCAAATGAACACCCCAAACTTTTAGTAAGCCATTTAACTAAATTGCTTTGCCTCATTTTTGCAGAGATTCATTTGTAGTCATAGGTTTCATGTAAACACATCATTCTAGTTTCCTTGAAACCAATCTACCATAGATATATTGTTCCTTTAATAAAGCTATTTCCATAAGTCAACTCACTAATTCCCATAAAATCGTTTGCTGTGTTATGATGATTTTGAGTAAACTATGAAATGAAGTATAAATGCTTGGATATTCGATAAAAGTTACATGTCTGTTGCCTGCTGATAAGATTAATATTTATGTTGGTAGACTCAATTCTTGATAAATTTGTTACCCTTATTCATGTTTTGTTGTCAAACTACCGTGAAGCAGTATTCTGAACAACCATTTACACATAAAACCTCACTGGTTCTACAGAATCCCGTAGCTTCACGTCACAATTTAGCTTGCTGTATCTCCTACTATGTTGTCTATCGTTTGTGATTTTATACTTATCTGTGGTAAAGAAGTTTGGCTTTCTAACTGGAGTTGCTAAAATTTCATTGACGAGAAACTTGTAGATCTTTCTATTGAATTGTCATATAATTATAGATGCTATATAGCGATCCTGCAAGAATTATGTGTTGTCATTAAATATTGTAGGTCAATGACTATCCTGCACTGCTTTTTTACCCGGCTGATGATAAGGAAAACCCGGTAATTATTCTCACGATATATTTGACATTATTATTGTTTCTCTTTTGGAACTTGAGGACTATTATCCTTCATACCATGCAGATCAACCTTTCAACAAAATCCAGCTCAAAGGAGTTGGCGGCAATCATCAACAAACATTTGAGAGCTAAAGAGAATGTCTCTAAAGATGAACTCTAGAATAAAGCAATCAGGTTTACGAAGCTTAAATACAATGACAGAGAAATTTAGACAAATTTTTTGATCGGAATATGGCGCCTATGCAAGCAGTTTCTTTTGCTTGCTTGACTAAGATGCTTCAAAAGAACTTCATATAGCTCCAGAGAGGTTTAGATGTTGTACTCTTATTATCTTCATGCTAGTACCATTGTTCACAGAAAAGATAGAACAGTTCTTGATAATCATATATACAAAGACTCAGATCATTTTCCAGTGATTCGCAATATTGACATGGAGATGGATGCTACGTAGATGTATACTTTTTTAGCTATGATATAATCTGCGATGACAGCAACATAAAATTCTCACTCTGTGGCACTCATAAGCATGTAGCTGTAGGTGTGGCCAAAGCCTTCTGTGATTACTTAACTGCTGACTCAATTTGGAATCTTCTGCTATAATTGTAGTTATCTTGGCATCTGATTAAAGAAAGCTGCAAAAGCTTCCTATAGTTTGTTTCTGTTATTTTACATACAGAACTGACAATCAGACTAGCGAAATCCTTTGTTGAGTCTATACTCCGACCTGTGCTAACCAGAATATCTGTACTTAAACCAGGAGTTCATGGATTAGTTCGTCTTCCCATTGACACTTTCTTGGTACCAGAAGCATTACTTGGTTAAGATAAGACTTCATTCTATCTTTTTACTGAAGGTAAGTTTCTGAATTACTTGATCTCCCGTCTACCAGGAGCCTTGCATTGTTAAGGTAAACTTCATCCTATTTTATTATTAAAAAAAGTTTCTGGCTGAGGCTTGAAATGCATATCTTGGTAGCTAGGCTAGTTTTCCAGAGCACAATTAGCTAAACTCAGCGGGTGATCTTAACAGTATTGTATTGCCACTTGATGACATTACAGAACTAAACGATCTAGGGGATGAATCATACTTTTATGGATAACCAAACAAAATAACATTTATGGAATATAATGTCAGATTACATAACCCCATTATCCAACTTGTCCTCTTCTGACTCATTCTAGAATTCACCAAGCTTTGGAACTGATGCACCACAAGATACTTGTCTGGCTAGGCCATATAGGAACAGATGTTGTCAAATCCCATATAGTCATGCTTTTTAATCTTTTCAATCATGTTTGCTATGCCAACCCCACCTGTTTGGAAGAAAGGAAAATCCATAATTGGGAAAACATAGAACGAGTAGCAGAAAACAATACTGACAGAAGTTAACGTTTATTATGAAAGAAAGAGTGATTGTTAGTGACATACCTAATGATACTGCACTCACAAATATTGTAAACGCTAGAATAAAGACAATAAGAGAAGCTCTCCCAAGTAGAGTGACCAGCTTTCTTACAACATGTTGACCCACAAAAGCAGCAACAGTTGTCACAGCAACAAAGTATAGAGCTGCAGATAAGAACATAAGGGAAGATTCAAGCAGTTATCCTATTCTGAGAAGCAAGCTAAAGAAGAAAATGTTTGATAGGCTGAACTTCATACCATAAGGAACTGGGAAGCGTTTCAGAAGGTAGTACTCAACCACAGACATTGATGCAGAAAATGTCATGGCAAAGGTTGCTGTGGCACTTGACACCTAAATAGACGAATTGGTAGGACATTTTTTATCATTGTTTACTTTAATCCTTGCACTCTTCATGAGATGAAAATTGAAAGAATGCTCCTGTGGAGGGATTCCTAGCTCCAGAAAAAGTGGTGTTAAAATGAATCCTCCACCAAGACCAAGCAAACTACCAACTACACCTGCCAACAAACCACTGGCACAATAGAGAACCAGCTTGTGTATTTGCCAGTTTGTACCTTCCTCGCTTATGGATGCAACTTTCCTCTTTCCTTTGTACAAATAAATAGCTTCATACAGAGAAAATCCAACAGCCACTGGGATCTACAGAAATTGGCAAAACTGCTATAGATTAGTAGGAAATGATACCTGAAATTATAACAGCAATGACAAGAAGATAATTGCAGACATCTTTTATCATGTAATATGAAATGGTACCTGCAATAGATTCAACACCCAATAGGCCACTGAACAAGTTGTCGTATAATTCTAAATCCAGCAATGGAAGGTTTCTAGTCAGTGCGTCAAACGTAAATCAATGGCGAACCAGAAATTTATTAATGAACAAAATAATAAAACCTTAACAATCTCCAATATGAGGATTATGAACCAGACAATGAAGAGCAGCCCAAGTTCTTTCCAGTAAACATTTTCAACCATAGAGACCTGGAAATTTTACAGAAGTCAGCTATGAATGAAACAATTACTCCTTTAGATGCATGGTTATTTCCACCTCTTTCTTGCGCTCCGGCATTGCCATCTGTTTATTAGTACTAGGACCTCCGGGAATAGGTTCGTATTCAAGTTCCTCAGTACCATCATCTGATGAAATTAGCAAATTTAGCCTGCAAAAAGCCATGTACAATCTCCAAGTTCCCAGAAAAATACATGAAAGAGCAGTTCAATCATCACCAACTAACCATTTGATCGCAAACGTCTAGTAGCTTCCTGAAAAGTCACAAATTATAAGCTTGGTATTTCCCAGAACCGACTATAATCAGAAAATAAGTACATGTTTAACAGAAACTATGTTTTATAAGCAACCTGTTTAACTATTGTCTCCTTAGACAATGTTTCTACACCTTTGAAGAAGGCTTTAGTGGACATTCCTGCAAATGATTCAGGGGTGAATAAAGGCCAAACTAATAAAAATACTTGCAATCAAAAGAGCCATTACCTAAGAAGAGAACAATCAACAAAACTGTGATCATCCAGTCTGCAAAAATCACATTGAAAGCAACTCCAATGCTAATTCCCAGTACCAACATCGGCTGAACCAATAGCGCCAAGTTGTAGTCGATAATGGGCAATTCAAGTGTGGGATGTCTGAGCTTTAAGTTGTAATACACTGTAGCACCTGCTGCACCAGTAATCATGCCTAAGCAAAGCACCAGAATCAAGGAAACAGAATTAGTAATGATTTTATGGAAGTCTAATGCAATTTCCAGAGAACAGTAACCATGTCACTGAAAAAAATCGCCAACTCGGAGTTCTTTATGAGCCTGTCTAACCAGTTGTTATAGTTAATTTGTGTTGTTCAATATCAGTCAAACACAAACCATAATGAAACAAAAAAAAACCAGAAAAGTTCTCTCACATTTTGATATGGCAATTGAAGATTTAGCATCAAACCCGATAATTAATGTAAGCATAGGAACATAAATGCCACCCCCACCAACACCCCCCACACTTCCAAATGCTGATCCAAAGAAGCCAATTATGGTCCCTAACACTATTTGCCAGCCAAATTTCATGTCCTGTAAAAGAAGATCGAACCCATCATCAAATACCATGGCTTCTTTTCACAATCGTAGCAACATGTAAACAGAGTCAATTTATAACCTCAGAAATGTATAGGTCCACTTAATGAAAGCTCGTGACTTTTGAATCTCCATTCTTTTCCCAGAATTTTTCTAGGAAACCAAACAGAAAACAATCAAGTAATGAATAAAATGAACAGAACTTTTATGCAAACACGAAGAAAAATAAATACTACCGTCGACATACCGGCCAAACATGTGTATAGCTCGATACACCTCTTTGCCATAAGAAACTGTGTGTTTTTATCAGATAATCATAACAAAATGCGAAGCCTTCTTGTTTCAATCTTCTTTCTGTTCCAACAACCATTGAAGCTACACCAATACAACTAATCACAACTGCCCACATCTTCAAACTTATAGTGCACCATTTTGATCCCTCTCCAGCCATGAAGTTGGATACCTTTCGCTCTATTTCTCAAAATGAAGAAACTTTCTCGAATTTGAGTTCAACCCCAAAAATAATAATATCATTTACCAAAGAGATAAGCTAAAATAAAACTCAAACACGAACCAAACCCTGTTGCTGTGATAAGAACTTCTGCAAATGGATATCAGTGGAAGAGGAAATAGAGAAATAGAAAAACGAACCCAGGTAAAGAATGCTAGTATTTAGAATTTTATTGATAAAGGAAATGGGTGTCGATGAATACAAGCGACATTTGAGAGGTGACCAACTCTCCCACTCTCACAACCTGATAGATTTTTCCACACCCCTTCTTACCTCACACATACCCCTACTATACCAAACAATCCTGACAGAGATTTATACCTAACATTCCTGACAGAGAATCCTAACAACCTACCACCTCAATACTCTATATACTACTAGCATTCTAACAGAAAAACAAAGCCTTTAGCGTGCAAAAATGACAGCTGTGCTAGCTGTTGGTTCTTTCTTCTTTCTCCTTTCATATTGTATACGAATGGGAGGCTTAAGATGCTCCTAATCCACTTTCGAGTACAAGTTAAACTCAAAAGATGGATTTGTTGATCAACTCCTCAAGTATAGGACACAGCTGATTCCTTCACGCAAGGTTCTTCGGTAGAAAGCGCCATGCTTGTCGTGGTGAATTTGGTCCCGGACAGTCACCGGGGCTTCCAGCAGGATATGCAAGCCTTGACTAAAGACCACTGCGAGGGAGGCCATCCGATTTGCACACTAGTTCCTTTCGCGATATACATGCTGGAGTTACACCTCCTAGTCTCGTTGTAATAATCCTCGTGTACCTGCCACCAATAAAAGATCGTCAGTTAAAACAAACTTAGAAGAGGAGAGGGTGTTAATAACCTCAAGGGAGTCTAGTTCAACAATTACTCGTCGATAGCCTAGCGTTCAAGTTAAGAAAAGGCCTGAGTGGACGCCCCAAAGTTCTGCAGTTGCAGGAGAACCGCTGTCGATGTTGTGAAGGAACCTTCCATACCACCTTCCTTGATAATCCCTTATTAAACCACCCGCGGTGGCAATGTTAGACCCTTGGGTAACTGTCTCATCCGAATTTATCTTGACCCAATCCTGGGTTGGTTTAGTCCATCCAACTAAATTTCTGACAGGTAAGTCTTGATTCTGCAACACGCAGCTTTCCTCTGTCCTTGCTATTTCGATCCACTCAACATAGTCCATAACTACTCAAGGACCGGCTTTCGACCACACAAAGCCTGCTTCAAAAATGCTATGATTTCTCCATTGCTAAAGAAACCAGTAGGCTACTCCATAGATCATACCCCACTCAACTTGGTTTACTTGAAGTTGCATTCTAAGGTTGTGAGCCACCCACCAATCCACTTCTTGGTGGAAAAATTCCGTGTCCCCCGCTACCGAGGGAAAGTTACCCCAGAAAGCTTTCGCACGCGAACAATCTCAAATGACGTGCAAACTTGACTCTTCTTGCCCACAGACATGGCAACTGCCATCCGTTGTGAGCTTATGAGCCACTCTCTGCTGATTTGTCAACAGTTTGCCTTTGGCCAAAAGCCACGGGAAGGTTCTAATCTTGAAGCCGTGCCCATTTCCAAATGGAGGCCCAAAGACCAGTTTGAGCTTCCGTAGTGCTGCCTTCGATTAATTCATAGGTTGACGCCACCATAAATCTCCCATGACTATTGTGCCCCCAAATCAAGGTATCGTCCGCTATGCCCTCTGCATTTAGCCAGATCTCCGCGATATCCATACATACTGTGGAGGGTAAGTAGTGTTGGAATAAGTTCCAACGCCAGTTGCCGCCTTCATTTGTAAACTCCGCCACTGTGGCATAACGGAGGCTATCAGGGAGAGGAGTGGTTACTGCTAAAATTAGGGGGTCCCGCTCATTTGCCCAATTATCCAACCAGAAGTGGATGCGCCTCCCATTACCTAGCTTACATCTCATACCTTGGCGTACATATGCCAAGTGGTGGAGATTCCTTTCCAAATGACCGAAGCTCCTTTCCTGTCGATATTCGCAGGAATAGGGTTGGGGCTTAATCGATATTTAGCCCTGACGAGTTTGATCCATAAGGCTATGGGCTGATTTATCAAGGCCCAGCCTAGTTTGGTCAAGAGAGCATCGTTGGAGGACTGAATACATTTTAGGCCTAGTCTCCGTGTTTTTTTTGGCTCACAAACGATTTCCTAATGAACCAGATGAATTTTCTTTTGTTCACCCGTTGCTCCCCAGATAAAGTCGCTCATGATTCGCTCCAAATTATCGCACAGTTGCCTTGGGAGCTACACTGCCTGCATCGTATAAATGGGGAGATATGAAATTACTGACTAGGTTAGAGTTACACGCCCCACCAAGGATAAAACTTTTGCTCGCCAGGCAGCTAGTTTTTTCTGAGCTCTATTATTGATGTACTGATAAGTATGTCTCATTGTGTGTTCATGAACCAAAGGGACCCCTAAGTACTTGCCAAGATTAATCGTACAAGGGATGTGTAAGGTTTGACTTATGTGACGAGCGGTGGTTGGGCAGCTGTTCTTGGAAAAATAAATCCTAGTTTTGTCCATATTCACTTTATGACCAAAGACCTGACAAAACACCTCCAATGTCCTTGCAATGACTTGCATCTGTGAATTCTCCGCTTCAGCAAACAGAACAAGATCATCTGCAAAGAAAAGATGGGAAATGGGAGGTCCTGTAGAGCTCAGCCTGACCAGTTTCCATTGCCCTCAACCTACTGCTTGTAAGATGAGCTGACCCAGTCTTTCCATGCACAGGACAAAAAGGTAAAGCGAGAGCGGATCTCCTTGCCAAATATCACGGGAGGGAGTGAAGGGATCCGTCAGTGTACCTTGCCAATCAACTTGTATAGACACCGTCGTCACTCATTGCATAATGACCGTGCTTAAAGAATCTGGTAACCCAATATCCTGTAAAGTGTTTTGGATAAAGTTCCATCGCAATTGGTCGTAGGCTTTTTCCAAATCCACCTTAATAGCAAAATAAACGGTTTTACCCGTCTTCTTGCGCATCGAATGAATGACTTCGTGGGCTATGACAAAATTTTCAGTAATTTGCCTGCCCGAAATAAAACTGCATTGGTTAGCCCCGACTAAGTAATCCATATGAATTTTCATTCTGTTCACTATAATTTTCAAAATGATCTTATAAAGTCGGACAAAATTGAGTAATGTTTTGATGGGAAGAGATTTTGGAGATCAAGACCAAAATGGTATAATTTAAATCCCTGTCCCAGCGTTCTAAACAGAAAATTTCCTGGATATATTCTATCACTTTTGGCCCTATCAGCCCCCAATGCTTCTGAAAGAATAATGCGTTAAAACCATCTATTCTAGGGGCCTTATTTGGGTTCATGTCAAAGACCGTCGTCTTGATTTCTAGATCATGGATAGGCTGGGTTAGCATTTAAAGCCTAGCCTTCAAAAGTATAGGGAAAGCTCCAGAGATCGAAAAATTATGTGCAGTCCTATCTTTGTTAGTATAGAGCTGGACAAAGAAAGACCTGACTTCAAGTCCCAATTGTACTGGATCAGAGATCATAGTTCCATCGGAAGTAAAGAGGCGCTCTATCCTCAGTTTCTTTCGACGAGAGAGAGTAAGGGTGCGGTAGTATTTTGTATTCCTATCCCCCTGGAAGATCCAGTCACACGGGACTTTCTGATGCCAATAAATCTCCTTCTGACAAAGGACCTGCAACAGTTTCCCACTAAGCTGTTCCTCCAAGCTTAAAAGAGAGTCCATATTGTCTACCTCCATTTTTCTCTGAATACCCTCCAACTGAGCTAGTAACCTTTTTTTCTGAGAGAAAATGTTTCCAAAGTCAGTTTTGTTCCAACTTGTGAGATGCTCGGAGAATTTGGCTAAAGCTTTCCTCATAATCTCTTCCTCTGGAAGCCAATGCGCAGCTAAGACTGCCTTGAAGTCAAGATGAGTTAACCATGCATTTTAGAATCGAAACATCGAGGGACCTAGAATTCTAGGAGGTTGTCTATCGATGTGAAGTAACAGAGGTTTATGGTCAGACCCAAGAAAAGGAAGGTGGTGAATCACCGTCTCCGGATAAGCTTGCAACCACGATGTCGACCCCAACACTCTATCTAGTCTAGCTTGGACAACTCCTCTCCTCCATGTCAACTTAGAGCCCACATAACCCAGATCATGAAGGCCGCTCCCGTGCACCCATTCTTGAAACTTCTTATTCACTACCCGCGTGGATTGGGCACCCCCTCGTTTGTCCGAGAGTTCCATTTTAGCCTTAAAATCTCCTCCGAGGAGCCAGGGTCTAACCGTAGATTGACCTAGCCAAGTAAGAATGGGCCAGAGGATGTTTTGAGATGAAACTTATGGGCTAGCATAGATTGCTGTAAAATCAAA
>JAOQMP010013044.1:0-13000 GCA_027563575.1 Erythroxylum pedicellare
GTCGTTCTTGTGTATATGAAGTTTTCAATTTCCTTGATTTCATCCCATAAATCAATGATATTTTGTCTATATTTTCAATGTATAGCTTAAAAAAAAACTTGCAAACTAGCATCTAACACATTTACCGATGCTCAAAGCTGATAATGATCTAAGCTCTAAAAATGCTAAAAAAAAGAACATGTATATCTTCCCTTTAGAGCTTCACACCACTAGGGCCATGGAAACATAATATTAGAAAATCGATAGAAATTGTAGTCTAGGATTGTCAAACACCAAATCAAATTGGAAATTGATCACATTCTTCATTATTACTTGTAGTAAGTTAAAATAAGTTAAAATAAACCATTAAGGTTTTGACATACCTAAACCATTAAGGTTTTGACATACCTTGCAATAGATGCTAAACAGGCTCTTTAGTCGACTCGATAATGTAATTTCCATCCCCGGGACATAACTATAAGCAGGGGGGAGAGAGGGAGGGGGAGAGAGAGTCTTTATAAATAAACAAATGATAGTCATTGTGGCTACATATGGGACATGAATTTAACAAATAATTGTGAAACATGGAAGCAGTTAAGTGCTTGTATGTAAAACAATAGGCAATAATGTCAACTGGAAGCAATACTTACGAAGTGGTTAGATATAGTTCCCTCTCTAGTACTTCCTCATAGGCAGCAAGAGATGCTAGAGCAGTTTTTGCATCTTGTAGGACCTTCAACTTACCTTGACTCTCACATGTTTTACCAAGATTTTTAAGAAATAAATTTCTCTTCTTTCGATCCAACAAGATGTCAAAAGGGACTACAGATTCCAAAAGATCCTACACATAATAGGACACATGAGGGCTTATCAGAATTTAGTTGTTCCTATCCTGGTGCATCATTTTCATTACGTTCACGAACGAAAATAGATGTCGTTCCAACTAGTCTAACTAGATTAAAACATTAATCAACACAAAGAGATATGAATACGATAAAATTTGAGTTAGTTCTTTAGGCTATAGTTTGAAGTTAATTTCCTGTAGGGAAATCTTCTCAATAATGTCTACTATACAATTATATTTACAGTTACAACAATAAATTTCTTACGAGACAATAGCTCAAATGTCATAAACATACTACATAAGATCGTCTAATCGCCTTAAATTAAAGAACCCATAGATACAAAATCTAAGCAAAAGATATAGTTTGTCTAGTCTTATAACAATTGCAAGATTTAGTTAAGTTTGAAACACTTGTTTTGCAGGAGTCCTACAAGATATAAATTCAACAATACTCCAACATCAAGGAAAGATCAACACCATTAGCAAGTTTGAAACAACCAAGTGGCCAAGAATAATAATTACATGGGTCAAAAAAGCATATTTCAAGAACAACATCAAGTCGTCAAAAGAAATTAAAAATATGATTAGTTTGTGCAAAAAACAATTAAATGATTATTTTCTCTCAATTTGAATTCCTTTATGTTGGTGCTCTATCTCTCTCTTTCTCTATCTCTCTCTTTTGGTGATCTTTTAGCTGTCAGGAAAAATAGGTTAAGCAAGTGTATTGTGGAACAGAAAAAAAAATAAATTAACAGTAATAAGGGCTTAGGGCTTACTTTCAAGCTTGGAACATCAATCTCATTAGCCACAAGATCATCATCTTCAAGGGTGTAATTTTTCTCATTAATAGGCAGCAAGCTAGTTTTAATGGATATTCTCCTTGCAAATCCATTTTTCGTAGTAGTACTCCACATGGAAGCAAGATCAGCCCGCAACTTACAAAACAATTGCGGCTGAATGACACATACAAATCACAGGAAATATGTTGGAATTGGAAAGATAATTTAGCTAACAAAAAGATGCCACAATGATTTTACCACAAGAGTCGAGGATTTATGCTTGGATCTAGACCAATACTTGACAGAATATAATGCTTCAATGTTTAAGAAGTTTTCACTCTAATTTTTGGTCAAGAGTCAAAAATGTCTGAAAAGGCTCTATTAAGTCATTCTATGCAAAAGCTCTCTCGATTTAAGTAGTCTAGTGCATTAATGTTATCCTATACTTGGATTATAAGAATCCAAATAGTAGACTTCTTCATAGAATATTTATCAAGGTCAACTTCAATCAAATTTGTTAGATGGTTATTTATAGTCAAAATATTAAATTCCAATTAAGTCCATTATATCAATTTGCACAAAATCTCCATTTCATCACCACTTAAATTCTTCAATATTAGTAAATTTGAGATTCCTATTGATACATATAGAAATTCTCTTTATTTTTTCACACATGGTTTGAATAAATAAAGACCTATAGAGTGCAATATTTCTTGTCACATTATCAAAATATGTAAAGTCTTATAGATTATTAGCTAAACTACCCTATTAAAATAAATGAAGCCTAACTTGTGCAGCGATGAAGTATGCCTGTCTAGATCTAAATTGTTACAAAACAGTTAACAAACACGTGTCAAACACACCTGAAGAACAGCAAAGCATAGATCTTCTAGTTCGGCTTTCAATGCCCATAAACCTAATCGGGATGCAAGGGAACACCAAATAAGTAAGGTCTCTTCAGCTACAGCTTCAGCCTTTAACAATGGTAGAGCATAACTGCAACAAAAAAAATTATGTTTTTGCGGTAGTTAAGGATGTAGAAATTTGTCGTAGTTGCTTTTCTGGTAGTTTTTGTGGTAGTGACATTGGAGTCTAAGAAAGTTATCTAGTAGAATTTCATGAACCTTCTTGACATTGGAGTGTAAGAAAGTTATCTTGCTTGCACAATGAACACAAAAGGAGAACAATCAATCAATGAGTAACTTTAATATAGGAAAATAATGGCTCTTCTACAAGAGGAATTGGTTTAGTGGGGAGAGAAAAAACTAATAACCACCATAAATTGATGATATCAAGTAAGTTAAGAACCAGTACATAGTTCTCATGTTGTGGAGACGGTCTGCAAGCTTGATTAGAACAACTCGTGGATCATCAACCATTCCCAAAAGCATCACACGTAGACTATCAGCCTTAGAAAATAATAATAAAGTCATGAGAGTAAGTTTGAAGCAATAAGCTATTGGTTTTATGTTGTTGTTATTAGACATAAAAAATTGTCCATTTTCTTCTCTTTTTTTGAAATCTTTTCGTTAATATTTTCATTTCTATTCTTGCACGGCAAGCAACTAGAGCTACTACTCACAACATAAAAAATTTTCATTAATAATTAATGAAAGATGCAAATCCATAGAAAAATCAAGAAAGACTAATTCAACTCAAAATGATTTGTTAAAAAAAAACAATTACGTCACTCAACCAACCATCAGAATATGTGTTCAACTAAGTTATGGTTCTTGCACCATTTTATTGAGAGTCAATCATATGCACATAATAAAAATATTTCACAAAAATTGGTTCTCAACTAATCACTTAAGCCTCAAGTAAAAAGTAAAAGTTATGGGGCTAATCAGAAGTCCAAGAATGCAATAGCAAGCACTACAAAAAAACAGGATGACATGGAAAAAGATGTTCATTCTTATCATAGGCACCAATTTGTCCAAGTGTAGAAAAGTAGAAGAAATAATTGGATGGCTTCTGATTATCTAGGTTTAATCCCATACATATATAACAATAGGTCAACACAAAAGTTGTGAATAACATTTCAATAAAGGTAGAAAACTAATATTAATCTTAACTAGGTTTCAGCCCATCTAGTTGTAATATTAGGACAATTATAAGCTATCACTAGTATAACAAAATAAGACACAAACTATAATAGTACGTTAAATCACTCCACGTAATGGTATTTTCTTGATGAGATAAGATCACGTGCAAAAGACAGATTTAACTTAATAATAAGAAATAATCAAATCACACAAGTATCAAGCTAGGCTGAAATCAGTTGAAGAATAATGGCCTTATATGGTTTCTAGCATCATTTTTAAGTTTCATACCTCTTCATGGCCAATGGAACCCTGGTTCTCATTTAGCCTACGATGTCTACGTAGTAGCTGGGAAAAGAATTTGCATGGACATGAAACAAGTTAGGAAAACATAGATGCCCAAGGATGATAAAAATTCAACATGAAACTAAAAATGATAATAACACTCAAATCAAGGAAATAGATAATACATGTTTGCGATGTAACACAACAAAAAAGAAGAATAAAAGAGTAAAGTGATAGCAAATAAACCAAATTAATAAAATAACTAGAAGTTGCCACTCTATAAATTTTCAGCCTAATGAATAAGCAAATTACCTTAGCCCAAGAATTTCAATATTTAGCATAATTTGTATTCATGCATGACATTTTGTAAATAATGTTGGTAACCATGTATTAAAACTAAAGACATTGTCAATTGTTACAAAAATGCAAGTTTTATAAAGGAACTCACACCTCAAAAAGCAATACCAGTAATGTCTCCATAAAAGGAGGAGGAAAGATAGATGGCGAAACATTGCCTCAATTACCATTCTATAAATATGAATAGTTAAACTACGTGAAAGAAGTTCTATGTTGCTCGAAAAAACAAAAGGAGTAGCATAAAAAAATTTCTATTCCCAATACGTGTAGCCACTCCCCTGGTGTGTATTACCTAGAAGTCAAAATTCACCTTTCCTTCCACCAATTAAGTAGTTACAAGATAAGCATCATTTACCTTTCAAACACTGCATAAGGTTTAATTACATTTCTGTTATGGATGTATTCATAGGTCAGTCCTACAAGCGGAAGGAGCGCTAAAGCCTTGCCGATTTAGAAGTTATTTAATTAGATTTATTTCAATAAAAGATCAGTTGTGCTAATTTAGAAGTTATTTAGTTAGATTCTATTTCAATAAAAGATCAGCTGTAATTTGGCAATTGTTACACCGAGATAGGCATGATTTATTTTAGAAACTTACTATGCTAGATTTCTATTGCTTGTAAAACGTTGCCTATTTATGGCTTTATTGAGGAATAGAAAGGGAAGGCAGAAAATTATTCCAATTGAGATTTAAGTTCTCTCTAATGAATTCAGAGGTTTCGGGTTCCCTTTGACGAGCCGAATTACTTATCAAAATAGGTCAACGCAAGAACTCAAGTAAAGGCAAGAACAAAGATTATTTGCTTGATTTTGATTTCTATGTGAATCGCCCTGTGACACTATCCATGAGTCGGGAACGTAACAATTTGGTGTCAGAGCCCAACACTATGGGCGATGATAGGGAAGCAAGAATAGAGGCACGTTTTGTGGAAGAACGTGCTTATGTGGACTCCAGATTTGCAACAATGGAACTAAGGATAGCGTAGATTATGCAGGAGCAGTTTGTAGCATTGGGATTTGGAGGTCGTCAAGTTCAAAAGACAGGGGAAACAAGTAGTTCAGCGTCACCCCGGAAGGAGCAGTCGACGATTGCTACAGAAAGAATAGGGTCGTAGGACCTTCCTACGCCAACCATGGCACCTCGATTCGCCAAGATGGATTTCCCCACCTATGACGGCAGAGAAGATCCATTGATTTGGGCCCACCGGTGCGAACAGTTCTTTGACAATCAAAGGACTCCTGAAGCAAAGAAGGTGGGTCTTGCAGGATTATTTATTGGGCAAAGCACAGTTATGGTATTATCAATTGAAAGGAACTAGAGGGATGCTGAGTTGGTCAGAATTCCAAAAACAATGCTTTCAACGTTTTGGACCTCCAGGAAGTAATAATCTAGTTGGGGAGCTGGTCACTTTACGGCAGACAGGGACTGTAAACGTCAGTTTTAGGAAAGATTGGCTAGATTAGTCGACAAAATCCCAGAACACCTTTATGTTGATTTGTTCATAGCAGGATTGGAAGACATATTGCGCATGGATGTCCAGTTGATGAAGCCTGCTGATTTATCTGCAGCTATGAACTTAGCAAGAGCTTATGAGCAAAGGTTACAATTGCAGAAGGGGAGCAGCGTCAGAAAATAGGCTTGACAGCCACGAAATTCTGCTAATCCACAAGTCCAGGAGGCGCGTCAGGTCACTAGTGGGATGGCCGAACAGAGGGCTATCAAGAGTTGAGATGGCCGAACAGAGGGCTAAGGGTCTATGTTTTAATTGTGATGAGCCTTATTCGGCCACACACCACTGTAAAAAGCTATTTTGGTTAGAATTGGCAGATGTGGTTATTTAGGAGGAAGAACAAGAGGATCTTGCTGACACCACACCTGCAATTTCTCTTCATGCAATTTCAGGACAAAGAAACAAAAGTACCGTGCAAGTACAGGCTAGCGTGAATCAACAACCTGTTCTTGGCTTGATTGACTCAGGAAGTACTCATAACTTCCTTAGCCAAGTTGCAGCAAGAAGACTCAGTCTAAATATTACTCCCCTAAATAATGCATCTGTGGCAATTGCAAATGGGGAAAGAGTTAGCAGTGTTGGAGTCTGTCGCAGCGTGCCTTTCTCCATCACAGGACACAATTTTTGTGATGAATCTTTTGTGATTGCTTTGGAGGGTTTTGATATGGTGCTCAGGGTTAAATGGCTAGAAATTTTGGGTCCTATCTTATGGGATTTTGCTGCATTAACCATGTCTTTCAATTGGAGGGGAGATTCAATTTTATTGCAGGGATTGCCCTGTCACAGAGAATGTCAAGCTCACTTTATGGTGAACACATCGACCACAACACAGCAACTTGATGAGATCTTGTTGGCTTTTAATGATGTATTTTGTGAACCTAAAGGTCTACCCCCTATACACCATTGTGATCACAGAATATGCCTACTTCCATGTACAGCTCCTATCGTGGTACAGCCCTATAGGTATCCACACCGGCAAAAGGATGAGATCAAGGCTCAATGTGACAACCTGCTACAGCAACGATTTATACAGCCTAGTCGCTCGCCTTTCTCTTCTCCTGTCCTATTAGTACCAAAACAAGATGGCACATGACATTTGTTCATTGATTTTCGCGAGTTAAATGCGAAGACAGTTCATGACAAATTTCCCATTCCAGTGGTGGATGAGCTACTTGAAGAATTATATGGGGCTAAATTTTTCACCAAGCTGGATTTGTATTCTGGGTATCATCAGGTTCGCATGGCTCCTAAAGACATTGAGAAAACTGCATTTCGCACTCACCATGGACACTTCGAGTTTCTTGTCATCCCCTTTGGGTTGATGAACGCACCATCCACCTTCCAAGCAATGATGAATGAGGTATTTCGAGATTTTTTGCGTCAATTTGTATTGGTATTTTTTGACGACATATTGGTGTACTACCATGGGAGGAACATTTGACACACATGAGCAAAGTGTTCACTCTTCTGCGGGCTCACAAGCTGTACTTAAAGCAATCCAAATGCAGTTTTGCGTCGACGCAGGGGGCTTATTTGGGCCATATTATTACAAGTGCTGGTGTAGGCGTTGATTTGAGTAAAGTGCAGGCTATATAGGATTCGCCACAGCCGCAATCACTTACATCTCTACGTGGTTTTCTGGGCCTCATAGGATACTACCGGAAGTTCATTCGTGATTATGGGATTTTGGCAGCTCCACTTACTTCTATGTTGAAAAAAAAATGCTTTTCAATGGACAAATCTTGCATTAGAAGCATTTGCGAAATTGAAAGCTACTCTTTCTTCAAAACTGGTGCTTCATCTTCCAGATTTCAGCAAAGATTTTGTGGTGGAGTGTGATGCTTCCGAAGGGGGTATCGGTGTTGCACTTCAACAGGATGGGCATCCCATTGCATTTTTCAGTCGGCAGTTGGCTTTGAAGCATAAAAAACTAGCTGCTTATGAAAGGGAGTTAATTGGGTTGGCCAAGGCGATACAGAATTGGCAGCCTTACTTATGGGGAAGATATTTTCTTATTAAGATTGACCATTATAGTCTTAAATATTTGTTGGAGCAGCGACTCACCACACCGCCTCAACAGCGTTGGCTCAGTAAACTCATGGGATATATGTTTACAGTGGATTATTGAGTTGGGAAACTGAACTCTACTGCTGACGCCTTATCTCGCAGGGACGACGACAACATTTCCTTGCATGCCATCAGTTTCCCTCCTTGCTTCTTGCTGGACTCGGTTAAAGCAGAGCTGAAGCAATCTGAAGAGGCCACACTTTTATTTCAGCAAGTGGAAAATGGAGCATTGTCGTCGACTTGGTCAATTATGGATGGATTATTGATGTTTAAAAATAGAATATTTATTCCTACCAACAATTCTTTAGTTGCGACAATTCTATCTTCCTATCATGATAGGGCATATGAGGGAATTCAAAAAACTACTCATCGCATTCGTGGGGATTTTTACTGGAAGGGTATGAAAGCTGCTATTACTATGTATGTGACAGAATGTCCTGTTTGTCAGCGCAATAAATCTGAATTGCTTAGTCTTGCCGGATTACTACAACCTCTGCAATTGCCCACACAGGTTTGGGCTGATGTTTCAATGGATTTTATCGATGGGCTCCCAAAATCTTGGGGAAGAACTGCCTTGTTGGTTGTCGTTGATAGATTTTCCAAGTATGCTCATTTTATTCCGCTAGCTCATCCATATAAAGCTCTGCGTGTGGCCCAAATTTTCTTTGAACATGTTGTTCGCTTACATGGACTGCCAGAATCCATCATTAGTGACCGCGATGTCATTTTCACTAGTAATTTTTGGAAGGAGTTGTTTCGTTTACATGGAGCAAAACTTTAGTTCTCCTCCACTTTTCATCCACAAACGGATGGACAAACTGAGGTGGTTAACCGCACCATTGAGATGTATCTGCGATGTTTAGTGGGTGATTCGCCACGTAAATGGGTCGAGTGGCTTCCTTGAGCTGAGTATTGCTATAACACCTCCTTTCATACTTCTTTGTAGACTATCCCATTCCATATGGTTTACGACCGAGAACCCCACGCCTCTTAGCTCATGCCAATGGCTCAACCAAGGTTAATGCAGTAGAGGTGGCTCTTGTTGAGCGTGATCAATTCTTGGAAATGATTAGGCAGCGCCTTGCACAAGCACAACACAGAATGAAGGGCGGGTATGATAAAGGCCATCGCGATGTTGAGTTTATGGTTGGTGATCGAGTGTGGTTGAAGCTGCACCCCTATCAGCAAAAAACAGCTAGACTGGCTGTTTACAACAAGTTGTCACCAAGATTTTATGGGCCCTTTCAAGTTTTGCGACGTGTCACTCGGTTGCTTATGAGCTGGAACTTCCTCCGGATAGCAAAATACACAACATCTTCCATGTCTCTCTTTTGAAGGCATTTCATGGCTCAGAATTACCCACTCTGATGACACTCCCCTTGATGCTAGGAAAATTGCTGCTGTGCCTAAGGCTATTGTGCGAGCTCGCCTTAACAGAGGTACAAAGGAATTGTTGGTACAATGGGAAGGCTTTTCTGCAAATGATGCAACGTGGGAGTCCTTTGAGAGCTTTATCCAAGCTTATCCTTCATTTCAGCTTGAGGACAAGCTGTTTCAGCCGGACGGAGGTAATGTTATGGATGCGTTCGTAGGTCAATCCTACAAGCGGAAAGAGCGCTGAAGCCTTGCCGATTTAGAAGTTATTTAATTAGATTTTATTTCAATAAAAGATCAGTTGTGTTGATTTAGAAGTTATTTAGTTAGATTCTATTTCAATAAAAGATCAGCTGTAATTTGGCAATTGTTACAGCGAGATAGGCATTACTTATTTTAGAAACTTACTATGCTAGGATTTCTATTACTTGTAAAACATTGCCTATTTATGGCTTTATTGAGGAATAGAAAGGAAAGGCAGAAAATTATTCCAATTGAGATTTGAGTTCTCTCTAATGAATTCAGAGGTTTTGGGTTCCCTTTGACGAGCCGAATTACTTATCAAAATAGATCGACGCAAGAACTCGAATACAGGCAAGAACAAAGATTATTTGCTTGATTTTGATTTCTGTGTGAATCGCCCTGTGACACGATCCATGAGTCGGGAACATAACAATTTCTCTATTAGTTGTTTTTTCAAATGAAAGGGAAATTTTAGTTTACCAATAGGATAGAGATGTCCCTATCTCACTCTTCCACTATAGACAGAAGAAAACCACCTATTAATGTAATCTATTTGATTCTTTTAAGAGAACTAGAGAAAAAAAAAGTACAACAACATGGTGATAAGAAAAAAGCATGGAAATTTCATCAAAATAAATAGATTATCTATTACCTGATTAATGTAACTCAGTCGTGAAACACCAGAAACCAACTTTGCTACATCATCACCAAATTCTTCTGCTATATTTTGTAAACTTTTAAATGTATCATCAACCACATCATGAAGAATCCCGGCCACCACCGTGTCAACAGCCTACAGAGGGTTTTAAAACTCATAAAGGAATACCAATAATAAATTCATGCAATATTTTTCCTTACTAGCACAAAGGGTTAATCAAACCAAGCAGTCAAGACCAAATTAGCACCTCCACTACAAATCTTTTTTAATGTCTTATTTTAAAACATCAAAACAAAACCCTCAAGGACAAAAATAAAGTTCATCATTTATTTACTTGAGGATGTCTTGTAGTTAATGCACAAAATCAAAATGTCAGATTACCATCTAGCTTTTTTGAAAGAAAATTGTTTAGAATTGCTACATGAGAGATGACCATCCATCCTCATTTGAAGAAATAATCATTCAACTATGTTCCAAAGAAAGCACAACTTGAACATGCAATGTACATAAAAGCTTGTAGTTCGATAGCTAAAAGAAATGCACAATATGAAGGTAGCAAATTTAAACAAAATATAACACAAAAACTAACTACAAAATCGAACAACTCAATAATATGGAGCAATATTACTTATAAAGGTGGCCAATACTATAACTAACATGCTTCAAAAGAATAAAAGACTCTATGATGTACTGAAGAGGAAGTAAGGATTATCTACTCTTAGAATTTGAATAGGAGTTTGCATATATCAAATTGTATAGTAGGTTAGCTTATATGCAAAATTATAGTACCCATAAATGGAAACTAATGATTTTAATCAAATGATTTATAGGATATTCTAATACAATATCTAATCTCATAATTTATGGGATACTCTCTAATCTCATGATTTATGGGATATTCTAACATAATAGGAAAATCAATTAAATACAATCTATCAATCAATATACATGACTTTGCCACACTCTCCCTCAAATTGGTGAATAGGTATTCTCCATTCCCAACTTGGACACAACAATACAAAAATTGAGCCACTCAAACCTTTAGTGAAAATGTCAACCAATTGACCATGAGTCAACACATAAGGAATAGAAATTAATCCACTCTCTAACTTTTCTTTGAAAAAGTGCCTATTGATTTGAATGTGCTCTATTTGATTATGTTGAACTAGGTTGTGAGCTATGATGATTGCAATTTTGTTGTCGCAATATAGCCATCCTACTTAAATCTTCAAAGAACATGCATGTGTCACTTATCTCAGGAATCATAGAATTCCATAACCAAGTCATGATCATGTAATATTCTTCATCCCATGCTTCGAAATGAGAATCTCCTGGCTTTGATCCCATACCTATGAGATGGCTAATTTTTCCTTTTCCTTTTTCTTTTAGAATTGTACGAAGAAGTTAGGACTAATTGAGGTAGTTTTTCTCCATCCAATCCATATGTTGGATACTTTGTAATTACCCTGGCTATTGGAATCGACTATGCAGTAGTGGTACTACTTGCTTCTTCAACTTTTGACATTTTCCTCCCTTTACAAAGAAGCTAATCCCTAGACAATTCCAACAATAGAGGTTGAAAGAAATACTCTATTTTAGCAGGGAACCGAGCACAATAATCAGCAATTACGACTAAAATGAAAGATAATAAAATAGGGAGGAGACATCAATAAAGGCTAAAATGAAAGGAAGGAAATAAGGTGCAACAATAAAGGCTGAACTACAAAAAGAGAAAAATATAAATATATTTTCAGCAATGAAGGCTGGAAACAATTTGATCCAAGGAGACTAATTTAGCTCTAATACCATCTTAGAATTTGCAAAGCAGTTTGCATCTATCAAATGTTTACGTCATGTTCAGCTTATATACAAGCCAAGGCAAGAAATGTCAGGAACACTAAAGGAAATCCTAGCGACAAGGCAATGGATGCAACAACAGCTATTCCATAGGATTGGGAATGGAGAAAGCACGTCCTTTTGGTACGATAATTGGCATTGTAAAGGTCCCCTATATCAGGTGGAAGAGGTACAACCCTTGAAATTGGTGGTGAATCCAGAAACTAAAGTGAGTGTATTAATTAGAAACAATCAATAGATATGGCCATTCCATAATAATAGAAGTGTCAGCCTCATAATGGAAGAATTCCTTGGATGCCAAGAGGGAGAACAAGATGAAATTTAGTGGCTAGCAGATAAATTAAGGAAGTTCAACACAAAAGCATGCAAAACACTTTTGCAGACTTTGCAGAACACAAGGCCAGTGGACAGAGTTACGTTGCGTATGGTTACTGTGATCCATATGCTAAGACAGAACGAAACAAAAATATGGAGACAGAACAGAACAAAAATTGGAGACAGTGAGATGTTTGCTTGTGATGGACAAAACAGATAAAACTGTGTTCGTCTTAAGGACAGAAATGTAATTGGTTGCAGTTGACAGAACATAAAAAATAGTGTCAATGACTAAAGTACTCCTGCATTATAATATGATTGAAAATATATAATTCATTGATTATAGTAAAAAAGTTAACAAATAATAATAAAAATAACAATAATAGTAACAATAAGAAATTAATTTCATATAATAATAATAATAATAATAATGGAAGAAGAAGAAGAGGAAGAAAATTGATAACAATAAGGAATTTAATAATCACAATACTAATAAGAAAATTAATTATGTACAATAATGATAATAAAATTAATAATAAGAAAATTAATTTTGTATAATAATAATAATAAGTACAAAATTTATAATAATAATTAATAATAATCATAGCAATAATTAATAACAATGATAATAATAAAAGAAAAAGAAGAAAATTAATAATTATAAGGAATTTAATAATCACAATAATAAT
>JAOQMP010013082.1:0-12996 GCA_027563575.1 Erythroxylum pedicellare
ATGTATCCATCATTACCCGAAGGCAAAATCAAAATCGGTGCACTCGTTAATCTATACTTAAGCTCCTCAAAGCTCTTCTATCATTAATCTGTCCACATAAATTTCTGATTCTTCCTTGTCAATTTGGAAAGGGGTGCACTATTATAGAAAATCCCTCCACAAACCTTATGTGATACCCAGTTAAACCTAGGAAACTTCTTACTTCAGCTACATTCTTAAAGGCCTCCCGTTTCACAACCGCTTCTATCTTCCTTGGATCCACATGCACTCTTGCTCTGAAATTACATATCCAAGAAATATCATTTTTTTAAGCCAGAATTCACATTTATTGAATTTGACATACAACTCATTCTTCCTCAATGTCTCCAAAGAAATCCTCAAATGTTCGTCATGCTTCCTATCACTTTTAGAATAGACGAAAATATCATCAATAAAGACAATGACAAATTGGTCTAAGAAAGGCCTAAAGACTCTATTCATCAAATCCATGAAAGATGTAGGCGCATTTGTTAACCCAAAAGGCATAAACAAGAACTTAAAGTGGTCATACCGTGTTCTAAAAGTAGTCATTGACATATCAGACTCCTTTATACTCAACTGATGGTAACTTAATCTGAAATCTATCTTAGAAAAGGCCCTTTCCCCTTGCAACTGATCAAACAAATCATCTATACGTAGGAGCGGATATTTGTTCTTAATAGTGATCCGATTTAGCTTCCTATATTCTACACACATTTGCAACGATCATCCTTCTTCTTTACAAAAAGAACTGGAGCTTCCCAAGGTGAAGAGCTAGGCTTAATGTAACCTTTCTCCAATAACTCTTCCAATTGCTCCTTAATCTCCTTCAATTCCACCGGAGCCATTCTATAAAGTGGGATTGAGATCGATGCAATACCTAGAAGAAGTTCAATGGGAAATTCAATTTCCCTAGGTGGTGGTAGTCTTGGTAATTCCTCAAGAAATACATCTGGGAATTCCATGACTACAGGAATTTCTTTTAACTTCCCTCTATTTGCCTTCGTGTCTACCACATAGGCCAAAATACTTCACACCCTTTCCTTATTATTTTCACTGCCACCAAAGCCGAAACAATTCTCGAGGAGCTAAATATTCTGTCTCCCATAAACATCACCTTTCTTCCATTATCCAACTCAATCTCCACTGTTTTCTGTTTGCAATCTATGTTGACCTTATATTTCTCTAAGACATCTATACCCAAAATCACATCCAATCCTCCCATCTTCAATGGAATCAAATCCACCACAATGAGTCCCCCACCAATATATATCTCACAATCTCTAGAGATTTGACTAATCACAATATAGTGGCCTATTAAAGTACCTACCATCAAAGAAGTATCCAATGGGCTCAAATCTCTACCATACATAGTTCTACCCAATGAAACAAATGAGTGGATAGAACCCAGATCAATCAAAACAATCGCATCATCATCAAATAATTTAATCATACCTTTCACAACTCTTAGAGCGATCTCTGCATCCTCCCGCATCATTGCAAGCACTTTAGCTAGTGGTTGCCCCGTTGATCTTCCTGGAGGATTTACTCTCTTAGCTGCCTCAAAACTACCCACTTCTGTTGCAGTCCTGTGCCCCACTGTTTCGACCCTCTTCAAAGCTTGAATCTAACTTCTCTCATGTCTTGGATTCTGAGGGCACTCTCTTGCTATGTGTCTTTTCTCTCCATAATTGAAGCATGCTCTCGTCAATCGATAACATTCCCTTTTATGAAACCTTCTGCAGTGTTCACATTTGGGAATGGGTAGCTTATTTCCATCTCCCTCCTGCTGCCTTCAGCCGTTAAGGCTTGGTGAGAAATAGTAGAAGCTCTCATCGGTTTAGGCCCGCTTGCTTCACTGCTCTTCTCCTCAGATTACACAGAGAAAGTCCTGGCACTCTCGGGCATAGAAGTATCATCTTCCCTCTTAAACTGTTCTCTCCTCTTTCTCTTTTTACTTATTGTGCTCTTTATATTCTCGATGTTCTCAACCCTCAGAGCTGTTTCAACCAACTGTTGAAAATCACATAAATTTTGCACCACTACTTTCTCTTTGATTGCTAAATGCAACCCTGATTCAAACCTATGGCACTCAACCGCCTCACTCATCATAAACTCAGTTACATATCGGGCTAACTGTGTAAATCAGTGCTCGTATTCGCTCACCGTCATTTCCCTCTAGGTGAGACTCATAAATTCTCTTTGCTTCTGCTGAACATACACGTCAGACAGGTACTTTTTCTTAAACACTATTAAGAAATCTTTCCATATGAGCATTGGTGGTCTCATTTGACTCCTCGACACACTCTCCCACCAATGCAGAGCATCCCCCTGAAGTAGACTAGCAACATACACAACCTTCTCTTCATCCTCACAGTCCTTCTGATCCAGTATCCTTTCGGTCTTTCTCATCTAAGTCTCAGCTTCTTCTGGATCCGTTGTCCCATAAAAATCTACTGCCCCATACTTCCTGAGCTTGTCAAACTGTCTCCTCTTCTTGACAGAGGCTGGCGTAGAGGATTGTGGCATCTGTCCCATAGCCTGGACAAATGCCTGAGTGAAGGCTTGGAACATCCTCGAATCTAGTGCAGCAGGCATTTGCTCCTGCAGGAGTGGAGACTCCCGCGTCTGTGATCGAATGGGCTCACTACTGGGCCCTATAGAAGCTTCAGCATTTCCTGAGGCTACAAACTCATCGGTACTCTCCTCCTTTGGTAGAGAGTTAGGTGCAATTGATCCTTGCAATACTACTCGTGTCCTTCTATGAGATGGCATCTTACTCCTTTAATAAAACACTATTGATTATCAACATTTCATTTTTGTCTTAATTCCTACATGTATGCATGACATGCATGTCACTTAATGCATTTCAATCAATTCATAATGCAATAAGTAACAATTTATCCTACTATGCATTCTAAGCCTAGGAAAAACCTAGTCGCTTGGATACCAAATTATTGGATCCCGTTGTCAGAACCCAAACATTCGGAGACATTTGATGGAAAACAGTACTTGCCCTCGACTATACTAAACCTATTTTGGGGATATTTGAATAACCCTCATTATGGGTATTAGATTTAGGTGTTCTTTAGGTAACTTTAAAGAGGACTTCAAGATCTACCACTTTCATGAGACCTTGAAGACAGAATCTATCGTCTGAAGAGTCTAAAATGGACCAGACGATGGTATTAGATGAATTATAAACAGAGAAAGAAGTCTCAGTTATAAAAGTAGAAAGCAAACGAAACAAAAGATAGACGAAGCGAAGGGAGCAAACGAAACAAAAGAATAGACGAAACGAAAAGGGCAGACGAAACAAAATAATAGACAAAACAAAAGGCAGACGAAGCAAAAGTCTTAAGATGAAGCACGGTCAACTTAAGATGAAGCAGAGTCTTAAAACGATGCAGGATCAACTTAAAACGAAGCAAGGTCTTAAGACGATACAACTCTATAGACGATATGACATCATCACAGATGATACGTCTTTATAGACAATACATCTTTACATACGATGCATCTCTTAAGAGAAATGACGTCATCACAGATGATATGACATCATCATAGACGATACATCTTTGCAGATGATGCATCTTTATAGACGATGCATCTCTTAACATGAATGATGTCATCACAGACGGTATGACGTCATCAAAGACGATACATCTTTATAGACAATACATCTCTTAAGAAGAATGACATCATCACAAACGATACCTCTTTAAAGATGATACGTCTTTGCAGATGATGCATCTCTTAAGACGAATGATTCCATCACAGATGGTATGATGTCAACACAGACAATACGTCTTTATAGACGATATTCCTTTGCAGATGATGCATCTTTACAAATGAATTGACGCCATCACAGATGATGTGACGTGATCATAGACGATACGTCTTTACCTTTATAAAGGCCATTACTTTCGACTCCGAAGTCCAAAGTTTCTATACCATATGTCAATGGAAAGCTGGATAATTAAACTATAACTTTCAAAGGAAAACTTTAACTAATTTAGCCTCAATTAGTCTAGTTTCCCCTGGAAGTCAGCATACAACTTATACACCTATGAAAGACTTCGATCAAGAACTAAGCATCTACCAAAGAAATATGAACATTCACCTGGGAACTTTCTAGTTTTTCTTTACTGATTAGCCCAAGCAACAAAAACTCATACATCATTTAATTACATCAATACACTTTGAACAAGGGCTTAACCCTAAAATACAACATATACGGGATGCTCGATGTTTACATGCTTATGTAGCTATCCCAAAAGTGAACAAACTAACTTAGTGACAAAAGCTACTATCTTGGAATTTGCCTAAATGTCTTGCAAGGATCACTTATCTTCTCGATCTGTACCTAAGGAGGGAATAATGGGGTGAGCTGCACAGCTCAGTGGCTAATATATATATAGCCATTGGCAATTGGATACATATTGAAGCATATGTATATGTATATCTAACAATTCTAACATTCTTACTTTAGTAATGCAATTTAAACATTGATCAATATAATTCAAAGATAATACACAGCATAACTTTAGACCGTAAACATAACACTTTATTATGCACCATACTTGAACATGTAAAGATGCAATGCATAAAAAACGGCTCGAGGGTTCCATGAAAACATAATGGAGAAACTGAAGTTTACCCCATGAACAGAATGAGTCCAATTTCGAAGCTCATATACCACAAGCGGGTAGCCGGAAGAAGGCTCTTGTCAACGTGCACATGATGAATAGAATGGTTCCACTCTCGCCCAAATAGAAGCACGTAATCATGCTAAAATTATTTTATGAAATGCTTTCATACCTTTTCATGCTCTTTCCTTTCTTTCCGTTTATACAAAATACCATGACTGAATATCAAGATATAATATGATCAAAATCACAATTCAATTTTATAAAAAATGTCATACTTCTTTCCATGCATAACTTAAAACACATCATAATAATTCACAATTTAGCAATTTCATTTTCAAGCACATCACATACACACACATAGGCAAGAATTTTTTCAATTACACAATAACTGTACGTACATTACCCACCTAATAGGCTTGCAGAAATTCAAGTGAAGCTTGTCTTCCCCCTTGCTCTTGGGTAGGATTCCCTTAGTTTCCTAACACAACCAAGGTTCTGTTCAAAACCAACATTCCAATAAAATTTATAAACTTCTAAAAAAATCATAGAATCACAATAAACACAAATGAAACTCAAATCTAACCTACCCACAGACCATCTAGGTTAGAAAACTTAAGATCTAGTTTAGAAACCCTAAAATCAATCGGGTTCTCCTAATCCATCTTCTTCCCACAAAACCTTTTTACTCTCTAACTCCATCCTCAATACAACCCATTCCTTTAATAAAGAAAGAAAAAGATGGTTAACCTACCTTAACAAACTTGATTTCTCTTCTCTTCTTTTTCACCAAAACTTCTCTTCTTCTCTCCTATTTTCATTTCTCTCTTCTTTCTCTTTTGTCCTCACGTCACTTCTCTCTTCTTCTAACACAAAAACATTTTAAATGGTCTTTTCCCCATTTACCTTGTCCTTCCCATTTTGCCCCTTGTTTCATCTAATCCATCTACTAACTCCTGTAACCTAACTTACTTCTAACCTTCCCATATTAATTCTAACTTAATTCAAATCCTTCCATCAGTTTCTAATCTCTATTTATGCCACTAAATTAATGACTACATTCAAAATAAATTAGAAAATGGAATAATAAACAAAACCTAAATAAAAAGATAAAGAACAAATCATAAAAATTGGAAAAAATTTCAGGGTCCAACAATTCTCCCCCCCAAAGAATTTCGTCCTCAAAATTCTTACCTGGGTCCACCAAAAGGTGTGGATACTTCTCCCTCATTGCTTCCAAAGGCTCTCATGTTGCCTCCTTCGTTGAATGGTTCTTCCATAAGACTTTAACGAACTTCACAATCTTATTTCTCAATAGTTTTTCCTTCGAACCTAAGATCTCTATTGGTTGTTCTTGATATGTCAAATCCTCCTTTAACTGAACCTTAGAAGGTTGAACTATATATGAAGGATCCGATCGGTACTTCCTCAGCATCGATACATGAAAGACACTGTGTATCTTACATAACTTCGGCGGCAAAGCTAAGTTATAGGCTAAAGGCCCAATCGTCTCAATGATCTCATATGGGCCTATGTATCTTGGACTAAGCTTGCCTTTCTTACCAAATCTCAAAACCCCTTTCTATGGAGAACCTCTAAGAAACACTTTGTCTCCCACTTCAAATTCCATCTCGTTTCTATATGCGTCTGTATAGCTCTTCATTCTGTCTTGAGTTGTTTTAAGTCTTTGTTTTACTAATTTAATGTTATCAACTGTAACTTGCACCAATTCAGGTCCTACAAGTTTCCTTTCACCTTCCTTGTCCGAACAAATAGGAGTTTTGCACCTCCTACCATACAAAGCTTCATAAGGTGCCATTTGAATTCCTGAGTAATAGGAATTATTGTAAGCAAAATCAATGAAAGATAAATGATCATCCCATGCACCTTTGAAGTCCATAACACAAGCTCTTAAAATTGCCTCCAATATCCATACTGTTCTTTCCGATTGACCATCAGTCTATGGATGGAAAGCTGTATTAAAATGTAACTTAGTTCCTAAAGCCTCCTGTAAGCTTTCCCAAAATCTAGAGGTGAACCTGAGGTCTCTATCTGAAACTATAGAGCTTGGAATCCCATGAAGCCTGATTATCTCATCTATGTACTTCTTGGTCAAAGCATTCAAAGAATCTGTCTACATAATTGGCAAGAAATGTGCAGACTTGGTTAACCTATCCACAATCACCCATATTGTATCGTGCTTCCTACTAGTCCTAGGCAATCCTATTAGGAAATCTATTGTAATCTTCTCCCATTTCCATTCTGGAATCGATAGAGGTTCAAGTTTGCTTGAAGGTGTTTGGTGTTCAGCTTTAACTTGCCGACACATTAACCATCTTTTAGCATATTCTACAACTTCTTTTCTCATTCCCTTCCACCAGAAATGCTCTTTCAAATCTCTATACATTCTCGTACTTCCTGGGTGCATAGCATAAGGTATATTGTATGCCTCACCTAGAATCTCTTCTTTCGATTCCCACATATCTGGAATACACAGTCGGTTACTCATCACCATCAATCCATCTTCTCTGATCTCTATTCTAGAAGGTTTACCACTTTTAATCTCTTCTCTAAGCCTGCTTAAATATTCATCTTGCTCCTGCAACTCCTTAATCTTCTCATTCAATACTGGCCTCACTCTAAAATTAGCCATTACACAGTCAGGCTCGACTTGCCTTAATGTTACATTAAGTATGGCTAATTCCTTCAGCTAAGGAAGGTACACTGTCTCCACATATGCCATAGTCAATTTTCTACTCAATGCATCCGTTACTACATTCGCTTTCCCCAGGTGATAATCTATCATCAAGTCATAATCCTTTAACAGTTCTAACCATCTTTTTTTCTCAAATTCAACTCCTTTTAGCTCATTAAATACTTAAGACTCTTGTGGTCTGTAAACACCTTGGTAGTGACTCTATATAAGTAATGTCTCCAAATCTTCAATGCAAAAATTATGGCAGCCAACTCCAAATCGTGTGTAGGATGATTCATCTCATAAGGCTTTAATTGCCTAGAACCATAAGCAATCACCTTATCTCTTTGCATCAACACAAGCCTAATCCCTTCCCGAGGCATCACTATATACTATGTATCCATCATTACCTAAGGGTAAAGTCAAAATCGATACACTCGTCAATCTGTACTTAAGCTCCTCAAAATTTTTCTGACATTCATCTGTCCATACAAATTTCTGATTCTTCCTCGACAATTTGGAAAGTGGAGCTACTATCATGGGAAAGCCCTCCACAAACCTTCTATAATACCCGGCTAAACCTAAGAAACTTCTCACTTCAGCTACGTTCTTAGGTGCTTCCCATTTCACAACTATTTCTATCTTCCTCAGATCTAGATGCACTCCTTGCTCTGAAATCACATGTCCAAGAAATGTCACTTCTTTCAGCCAAAATTCACATTTGTCGAATTTGGCATATAACCCATTCTTCCTAAATGTCTCCAAAGAAATTCTTAAATGTTCCTCATTCTCCCTATCACTCTTAGAATAGACCAAAATATCATCAATAAAGACAATAACAAATTGGTCTAAGAAAGGCCTAAAGACTCTATTCATCAAATCCATGAAAGTTATTGGTACATTTGTCAACCCAAAAGGCATGACCTGGAACTCAAAGTGGCCATACCGTGTTCTAAAAGTAGTCTTTGACACATCGGACTCCTTTATTCTCAACTGATAGCAACCTGATCTTAAATATATCTTAGAAAAGACCCTTGCCCTTTGCAACTAATCAAACAAGTCATCTATGTGTGGCAGCGGATGTCTGTTCTTGATAGAGACCCGATTTAGCTTCCTATAATCCACACACATTCGCAACGATCCATCCTTCTTCTTTACAAAAAAGATTGAAGCTCCCTAAGGTGAAGAGCTAGGCCTAATGTAACCTTCTCCAACAACTCTTCCAATTGCTCCTTAAGCTCCTTCAATTCTATCGGAGCCATTCTATAAGACAGAATTAAGATTGGTGTAGTACCTGGAAGAAGTTCAATGGAAAATTCAATTTCCCTAGGTGGTGGTAGTCCTGGTAATTCCTTAGGAAAGACATCCGGGAGTTCCATGACCACAGGAATTTCTTGTAACTTCCCTCCATTTGCCTTTGTGTCTACCACATAGGCCAAAAATGCTTCACACCCTTTCCTCATCATTTTCTCTACCATCAAAGCCGAAACAATTCTCGATGAGCGAAATTTTATGTCTCCCATAAATATCACCTTTCTTCCATTATCTAGCTCAAACTCCATTTTCTTCTGTTTGCAATCTATGTTGCCCTTATATTTCTTTAAGACGTCTATACCCAAAATCACATCTAATCCTCCCATCTTTAATGGCATCAAATCCACCACTATGTGTCCCCCACCAATATGTATCTCGCAATCTCTATAAATTTGACTAATCACAATATAGTGGCCTATTGGAGTACTCACCATCAAAGGAGTATCCAATGGACTCAAATCTCTACTATACATAGTTCTACCCGATGAAACAATATAATGGGTAGAACCCGGATCAATCAAAACAATCGCATCATCATCAAATAATTTAATCATACTCGTCATAACTTCTAGAGCGGTCTCTGCATCCTCCCGTATCATTGCAAAAACTCTAGTTGGTGCTTTCCCCTTGGTATTCCTAGAGGATTTACTCTTTTAGCTGCCTCAGAACTGCCCACTTTCGGTACAGTCTTATGCCCCACTATCTCGGCCCTCTTTGAAGCTTGCATCTGACTTCTCTCATGTCTTGGATTCTGAGGGCACTCTTTTGCCATGTTTCCTTTCTCTCCACATTTGAAACAAGCTCCAGTTAGCCTGTAGCATTCCCCTCCGTGGAACTTGCCGCAATGGTCGCACTTAGGGATAGATGACTTGTCCCCTTCCTCCCTTCTACTACCTCCCATCGTCAAGGCTTGATAAGATATAGTAGAAGTCCTCATCGGTTTAGGCCTACTTGCACCACTGCTCCTCTCCGCAGACTGCATTGAGAAAGTCTTAGCACTCCTCTCAGGCATAGAAGTACCACCTCCTCTCTTGAACTGTTCTCTTCCCTTTCTCTTTTTGCTCACTGCGCTCTTTATATTCTCGATGTTTTCAACCCTCAGAATTGCTTCAACTAACTATTGAAAATTACAAAAATTTTACACCACCACTTTCTCTCTGATGGTGAGATGCAACCCTGATTCAAACTTACGACACTTAACTGCCTCATTCATCATCAACTCAGCTGTATATCGGGCCAACAATGTGAATCGGTGCTCGTATTCACTTACCGTAATTTCCCTCTGGGTGAGACTCAGAAATTCTCTCTGCTTCTGCTGAATATACACCTCAAGCAAATATTTCTTCTTAAACACTGTCAAGATATCCTTCCATGCGAGCACTGGTGGCCTCATCTAACTCCCTAGAACACTCTCCCACCAATGCAGAGCATCCCTATGAAGTAGGCTAGCAGCATACACATCCTTCTCCTCATTCTTGCAGTCCATTTGATCTAGTATCCTCTCGGTCTTTCTCATCGAAGTCTTAGCTTCTTCTGGATCTGTTATCCCATAAAAATTCACTGCCCCATACTTCCTGAGCTTGTCAAATTGCCTCCCCTTCTTAACAGGGGCCGGAGTAGAGGGTTGTAACATCTGTCCCATAGCCTGGACAAATGCCTGGGTGAAGGCTTGGAACATCCTCGAATCTAATAGAGCAGGCACTTGCTCCTGCAGAAGAGGAGACTCCCGCGTCTGGGATCGAATGGACTCACTACTAGGCCCTATAAAAGTCTCAACATTTCCTGGGGCTACAGGCTCATCGGTACTCTCCTCCCTTGGTGGAGAGTCAGGTGCAATCAATCCTTGCAATACTCCTCGTGTCCTACGAGGTGGCATCTTACTCCTTTAATAAAAACATTATCGATTAGCTACATTTCATTTTAGTCTTAATTCCTACATGTATGCATAACATGCATGTCACTTAATGCAATCCGTCAATTCACATAACACAACAATTCATCCTACTATGCATTCTAAGCCTAGAAAAAACCTAGTCGCTCTGATACCATAATTGTTGGATCCTGTTCTCAGAACTCAAACATTCGGAGACATTTGACGGAAAACAGTACTTGCCCTTAACTATACTAAACCTATTTCTTGGGGACAGTTAGAATAACTCTCACTATGGATATCAGGTTAGGGTGTTCTATAGATAGTTCGAAAGAGGACTTCAAGACCTACCACTTTCATGAAGACTTTGAAGACAAAAGCTATCGTTTAATGGACCAGACGATGGTATCAGATAAATAGTGAACAACGGAAGAAGTCTCGGTTTCATGAGTAGAAAGTAGACGAACCAAAAGATAGACGAAGCAAGAATGCAGATGAAACAAAAAGACAAACGAAACAAAATACAGATAAAGCAAAAGACAGACAAAACAAAATACAAACGAAGCAAAAGACAGACGAAGCAAGAATGCAGACGAAATAAAAAGACAAACGAAATAAAATACAGACGAAGCAAAGAGACAAATGAAGCAAGAATGCAGACGAAACAAAAAGACAAACGAAACAAAATACAAATGAATCAAAAGACAGATGAAGCAAGAATGCAAATGAAACAAAAAGACAGACGAAACAAAATATAGACGAAGCAAAAGAAAGACAAAACTCGAGTCAACTTAAGACGAAACAGAGTCAACTTAAGACAAAGTAGAGTCAAATTAAGACGAAACGGGGTCAACTTAAGATGAAGCAAAGTCAACTTAAGACGATGCAACTCTTAAGATGATATAACATCATCACAAATGATATGACTTCATCACAAATGATACGACTTTACAGACGATACATCTTTACAGATGATGCATCTTTATAGATAATGCATCCTTACAGACGCAATGACGTCATCATAGATAACACTTCTTTACAGATGATGCATCTTTACAGATGATGTATCCGTATAGATGCAATGACGTCATCACTAACGATGTGAAATCATCACAAATGATACGTCTTTATAGACGATACACCTCCCCCTTATAGAGATCATAACTTTCGACTCCAAAGCCCAAAGTTTTCATACTATATATCGATGGAAAGCTAGACAATTAAACAATAACTTTTCAGAGGACAACTTTAACTAATTTAGCCTCAATTAGTCTAGTTTTCCCTGGAAGTCAGCACACAATTTCTACACTTATGAAAGACTTAGATCAAGAAAAATACATCTACCCAAGAAATATATACATACTCCTAGGGACTTTTCACTTTTAACTCATTTTCCAAAGCAATAGAAATGTATACATAACTTTAAATACATCAAAATATTTTTAACAAGGACTTAACTCAAAAATACAACATATACAGAATGCTCGATATTTACATGCTTATGAAGCTATCCCAAAAGTGAACAAACTAACTTAGTTCCAAAAGCTACTATCTTGGAATTTGCCCAAATGCCTTGCAAGGATCACTTATCTTCTCGATTTACACCTGTGGAGGGAATAATGGGGGTGAGCAACACAACTCAGTGGCTAATATATTTATAGCCATTTGCAATTGACCACAAATTCAATCATATGTATGTATATATATATGTGTGTGTGTGTGTGTGTGTATGTATCCAGCAGTTTAAACATTCAATAAATTTAGCTCATAACTCATAACACATAAAACTCAAAATGCTTCATACTTGACAATTTAAAGATGCAATGCACAACAAACGGCTCAAGGGTTCCATAAAAGCAAAATGGAGAAACCGAAGTTTACCTTATGAACAAAATGAGTCCAATTTCGGAGCTCATATGCCACAAGTGGGTAGCCAAGAGAAGGATCTTGTCAACGTGCGCATGACGAACAGAATGGTTCCACTCTTGCCCGAACAGAAGCACATAATCATTTTGAAAATCATATTTTTATCAAATGCTCATACTTTCAAACTTTTCTCTTCTTTTTCATTTAATACCAAATATCATGACCTCTCTTGAGGTATAACATAGTCATATTCCATCATGCATTTTCAACATTTACAACAATTCAATTTCAAACATATAAACATAGGCAAGAATTTGCCCAATCACACAAAAACTATAAATACATTACCCACCTAATAAGCTTGCGAAATCCAAGTCAAGCTTGCCCTTCCCTTTACTCTTGGTTAGGATTCCCTTAGTTTCCTACAACAACCAAGGTTCCATCGAAAACCAACATTCCAATAAAATTTATAAACTTTAAAAAAATAATAGAATCACAATAAATATGAATGAAACTCAAATCTAACCTACCCACAGTCCATCTAGGTTAGAAAACTTAAGATCTAGTTTAGAAACCCTAAAATC
>JAOQMP010013093.1:0-12996 GCA_027563575.1 Erythroxylum pedicellare
GCATGTAAAGGCAATTTCTAACGCTCATTAGCCTCTCAAAATTACTATTCTACCCTCCCCACCGGTGATGGGATGTTACAAAATGAGAGTCAAAAAGGGGGAAGATATAAGTTAGAAATGTTGGTTTAAGTGAAAGAAGAAGAAGAAGAAGAAGAAGAAGAAAAACTGCTCTTTCAAAAGGGATGTGGAAAAGCATGATTGTGCAGACTTCTATGTCTACCAAAGGAGAGACAGACAAAAACATCCTTCCTTCTTTTGACTATAACTTCTTCTCCTGACCTCCAAATAATACGAGATTTGAACCAACAGACTTGAAATACATTGTTCTACATCTCCATCAAAAATTATAGCCATCTGAAATCATTTGGAAGAGATTAATTCATGAATTTAGATGAAATTGAAGAGGAGTTCTGGAATTTCTTGATCGGAGTATTTTCAATGAACATGCTTCGGTATTTTGACTCTTTCTTGATATGTAGGTTTTCAAATGAGATGATTATTGGTTTAGAGTAAACTAGAGACATAAGGATATAAATTGTAAGAAGAGATTGAATTTGAATTCTGTCTTTAAGGGTCTTGAAATTTAGCTTGAAGTTCAGTTTTGGCTTAGTCTGCAGCATTACTCGTGACAAAAATCATATCGTGTAGTTATAAAATAAACTGTATTGATGTAGGCTGAAATCAGACAAAGTTGTCTACACAAAAGTTGTATATTATTCTCTTATCTTTCAATTGGTATAAAGGTTGTAATTTTTGGATATTATAATTGAGAGATATGAGTTGTACAACTTGGAGTGCATGATCATGCACTAGCCAAACTTTTGAACATGCTCAGTCCGAAGTATTTTGAGTATAAATTTCAGAATACTAAATCAAATTGTATGATATTAGTGTCATTAGAAACTTAAGACATAGAGGAACAATTTTCTAGAATAAAGTGTTGCCAAACTACTTCATTTTCTTAGTCGGAAAGAACATGCAAAGTTGACCAGAAAATATGTTTCCAGGAAAAATCTGAATTGACCAAAGGAGTTATGAATTTTGATTATAATGGTTTTAGTGAGGTGTAAACCTAAGTACAAATTATAATTAGGCAATTTCTGATATATGAAAAGAATAATGGAAAAATACCCAGGAATGTTATTGAACATGCATTATGTAAATGAAATATACATATATGTGCATTAATAGACACTTATACAATTGTGCAAAATTGTGATATATGTTTGTATTGCATGAAATAGAGGAGTAATTGGAACGTCAACATCAGGACATTGTCGGGACTTCAAGGCAATAGCTTCTGGAGCAAATTGTGAGTAATCTAGACGGTCTGACTCAATTAATTGTTTGTGTTAGATTATGTTTTGAATTATTTTATGAATGTGATTTGATTATGTTGATTCCAGAAACTAAAGTTCTGAGAATTGTGATGCATGAATTTGATATTGAAGTGCTACTTGTATGTGAATGTGATGAAATAAGTGCTTCGTAATATGATCTTTGAATGCCGGACCAAGGTTTGAAGATAAATGTAAATGTGATTGATTGAATATGTGAGATGCATTTCATTACATAAATGCAAAGATAAATGTAAATGTGATTGATTGAATATGTGAGATGCATTTCATTACATAAATGCATGATTAGATAAATGAGAGTTGTGTCCTGAGTAGCCATCAGAAAAGGGATTAAAGCTCAAAATATGATCGTGATTAAGAGCCAAAGTCTCACTATGTAAAATGAGCCTTGTATCTCTAACAGATAAAGGACAGTAGCAATGAGCCCGTTATCCATAATGGATACGAGACAGTTTAGGCACTCGATCACAATAGCGTAATCATTGGAAAGGAGTCACATAAGCATTTCATATGCATTTTAATATGGATGTTTGACTGATTGAAATGTATGGTTATATTTTATTTAAATGAGAATGTGATCATATATGTAAAATGAACAGATGTGAATTATATGTTTACACATGTGAAGTGTTGTATGAATTGAGTGAACCATCGATGATGGTTACCTCATTGAGTTCACAAAACTTACCAAAATTGCACATTGATTTTTCAAGACCGAGAGAGGACATTAGCTACTAAGAGACGCTACAAGAAGTATAGTCTTGTGCTTGAGGGAGAAAGAAGAAATATATCAAAGGTCGGTCAGCTGGGATTGAAGGATTAGATAGATTTCTGTGTAATTCCTCTTTCATGTAGCATATTTTGTATTAGGATATGATGATGTACATGTATGGATAATTTGTAAAGCTACAATGTACATATTCAGTTTTTATGAAATGAAAGGAGGAATTCAATCAATTTTAAAATATTGTGATGTTTATGTTTTTATATGATGATGCCATGATTAAGATAGTTATGTGAGTGCTCCAACATGCCACCCTTGCGGGATACGTATTCGGACATCGCTCAAGATGTCACGTATGTCTCATGAGAATGGGGTGTTACAATTTTTATACAAAATCTATTTTGCTTTCATTTTTGTCCAGTGTTACTATTAAAACGCCAATTGGTTTTAATTTTAAAAAGTGGAAATGATATTGAGTTTGCTTTGGAGATGACAGACACTGGTATGTCTATAATCAAAGAAAAACCATCTATTTGCACACTTGTTACTACAAAAGTTGAAAATAACTTAGGACAGATTGAATAAAATGAACTATTTGATCATCAAGAGGTCTATACATAACCATAGTAGACTGCTATAAACAAATAGGGCAAAGGACTTCCTCAACAATGTTTCTTAAAGAGAATGCTTCTTCCAAATCTAAATTTTGAACTATTTAAAAGAAGTTATATTCTATGAGATACTTTAGGGTTGGAGGAATGAGGCAATACATCATTAGGATGGCTCATTGTTCACTAAGATCAAAATACACTTCCCCTTAGAGTTTGGTATTCTAGTTACCATCTACAATTACTAAGATGAGGTTCGAGAAATTAATTCTTTGATTACTCGTTATATAGCCAAAAAAGAAAAATTGAAGACCACTGCACATGTAGCCTTAATAGTCATTAAATCAAAACCTAAAGACAAATTTAGAAAATTCAATGGTAAAGTTCCTAGAAATCCTAGCTTCACTTAAAGAATAACATTAGAGTACTGTTGAAAGGGGCCTTATAGATATCATAAAGAGTATGAGTTATTTCTTTTGTAAAACAAAAGGTCCTAAAAATATAATTGTGAAGCATAATGCATGTATAAAAATATGAACTATTGTGTAACTCATTCACTTATTTTGAACATGAATATAATGTTTCTATAGCTATAATAGATTCTTAATGGCTAGATAGTGAAGCTTTTAATTATATTGCTTCGATAATGCAGGTATTCATATCAAGGAGACAATCGATTAAGATGAGTCTAACCTGATGGTTAGTAATTACAAAGAAGTTAATATAGATTTTGTTAGAGTTACTCGTTTAAACCTTAATAATGGTTTTAAAGTTGTTTTGTACAACATATTCTATATACTATCTTTTAGACAAAACTTGATCTCTATATTTGTTTTGGAAAAAAAAGGCTATATCTTTGTAATTGAGAACTATAGTGTATAGTTTTCTTTCGATGCAAACATATTGGTACAACGTTTTTATTGTATGTTTTATATACAATTTATTTAAAATTTAATAAATATATGTTTCTTCATATATTGCTGAAAAGATTTTTAGTAAAAAAATCTCTAGTAAAGGAAAAATCATTCATGTTATGGTATGGGAGATTAAGTTACACATTTACAAAAAGAGTTGAAAGATTTATAAAGGAAAATATTATTTTAACTCTTAATTTTGATTATCTAGAGATATATATTGATTGTTGCAGAGGCAAGTTGACCAAAATAAAGAAAAAGAAGTCAATTAGCATTTTTTATCTTTTAAAAATTATTCATACTGATTTATAAGATCCCCATTCACCTACTACTTGTAATTCTATATTTTTTTACTTTAATTAATAATTACTCTTATTATGGATATGTGTTCCTGAGTAAAAAAAATTCTAAAGTTCAAAATCTTTAAAATTGAAGTTAAGAACTAATTAGAAAAATCAATTAAGATTGTCAGGTCTAATCAAAGAGGTGAGTATTATACAGAAAAGGTCTTTTTTCTAATGTGGAATAGTTGCTCTGTTATTATATCCAATAGTCCTAGATAGATTGGTATTGTCGAAATTGAACTTTGAAGGATCTGATGAGGAGTATCCAACGCAAGACTAACCATCCAAATTATCTTTAAAGAAAGGGCATCAAGATTGCCTTGTATATTTTTAACAAAGTCTCAAGAAAATTAGTATCAAAAGCACCTTTGAAATGTGGAAATTATATTGGTAAAACATCTTTTGTCTTAGGTATTCACATTCATCATAATAGATCTTGAAACTTATTGAGTCTCTTTTAAAGAGTATACATTAAGTATGTGATGAAAATATTTCACATGAAAAATTATAAACCTTATGCATCATCGATCTATTACAGAAAGAGATTATATTTGGCTCAATGTCAAAAGAATAAAATAGAATGAGAGAACATGAAAAATGTTCCTTATTCTAGTTCAGTTGCTAGTCAGATGTGTATCAAGTTTGTATTAGAATAAACATTGCATTTGTTGTTGGACTGTTAGGTAGATATTTATCTAGCTTAAATATAGATAATTGGAATGCAATTAATTGAGCATTGAGATATCTTCAAAGAACAAAGGATTATACATTGACATACAAGAAGAATGACAGATTATATCTAGCTAAGATAAAAACCCTAACTTTGCTATGTGCTAGATGACAAAATTTTACACTAGGTTACATCTTTATATTAGCAAATAATGCCATTTCATTGAAAAGTGTCTAATAGAAACTTATGGTGTCTTAAACTATGCTTGTAAAGTTTGTTGCATTTTATACGGCTGCTTCACTTATAGTTTGGTTGAGAAATTTGATTTATAACTTATATGTGGTTGATTTAGTTATTAGGTCTATCTAGTTATATCGTGATAATCTTTTTATGGTATTATTTAGTAATAACAACGATAATATCATAGAGTTTAAGCATTTAAAGGTTAAATATTTAACCATAAAAGAAATTGTACAAAAGGATGACATTATAATATAGCACATTTTGATTGTGCATATATTATTTTTCTGACTAATGGACTTTCCCAACCATTTTTGATATATATTTATATAGTATTGGTGTATTGAAGTTTTTTTGACACTATTAATTAGATATATTCATATATTTTCTCTAGATATAGTTTTGTTTTCATGTTTTTATTATATTGTGTGTATATATATATATATATATGATCATCATTTTACTCTCTATCATACAAATCATTTTACATTTGTAATGTAGGTGAAAATCTTAATGTGTTTATTAATATTAAGCACACTACAGTTTATTAGGTATATGTATGATTTGACCTTAATCCTATATCTGTGGACACATTATGGTATTTCGAGATGTTAGCAGGATCATGAGATATAAGGGGGTATAAGTTTTTAATCCTATAAATGTTTTCTTTAATATGGTTAGAATATAGTAAGAGAAAACATATTTCTTTATTACACTTTTAGTATAAAGTTTAGAGAAATTGAGATCAATAAACAAAATATGGTATATTATATATTGTATATGTACTATTATTGTTTTTCATATTCTATTTTCTCATTCATGTCAGCAAGATTATTAGATATATATGATTATATTGGACTATGTAGCACATGATACAAGTTTTTGATATCGATTATGTAATATCCTATTTTTCGGAACATGCTTAGGGTTTATCCCTAGATTAAGTATTGCATATACATGTATAAAATTGGCATTCATACACGAATTTATGTTTGAACACATTACAAAGATAGCATATGCACTCAATTGACTTATTACAGGGTATGAAAAATGTTAAGTGATCTTGATGTGAATTGTGATTTGGTATGTCTTAAATTTTGGTATGTTGAGATTTCAATTAGTAATTTCGGAATTAAATGTTATGGATTAGGAAAATGATGTATTAAAATATACATTTGGACTAGGAAAAATGCCAAGTGGTAGGATAAATTGATATACAAAAAATTTGGATGATTTAGCCTATAATTGAGTGACATTTGACATAGTTAAATTGGTGACAAATGGACTAGTAATTAGTTGACAAATGGAAGCTGTGCTTAAGTGAAAAATGGCCTACTATAAGTGTGACATGTGGCAGCATATACATAGGACAAATGGACTGCATGCAAAGGTGACAAATGTCAATGTACAAAGGAGACACCTAGCATCCAAGGTGTTACATTTCTATAGGAGTGATTTTTGTTTCTGCTCATTTCGTCTTCTTTCTTCTACTTACACCACCGAAACTCTCTCACCCTTATATCCGTGTATTTTGTCTATGTTTATGTCCAATTTCTACACCAATAATATGTTAAGTCAAAAGGACTTCACGATTATTAATTTTGGTGACAATCAAACAATAATAATATTAGAAATAAATTAACTATTTTGATAAGTGTGTTAAGTGTGCAGAAAAGCACAGAAAAAGCGGAAAACACAAAAGAAGTGGAAAACACAGAAGAAGTGGAAAACACAAAAGAAGCGGAAAACGCAGAAGAAGTGAAAAACACAGAAGAAGCGGAAAACACAGAAGAAGCAGAAAACATAGAAGAAGTGAAAACACAGAAAAAGAGGAAAATACAGACGATACAAAGATGAGGATACTCTAATACGTCGGACAGTTAGTCAGTTGGAGTTAGTTAGAGAACTCAACTGAATAACAGGTTTTACAAGAAGTAAGAAGCAGTTATCAAGAATCAAGAAGAAGTTGGAGACTTAGGTTAAAAATACTAGTCGTAGTCGAGGACTGAACAATTCTTTTTAGAGATTTCAAGTGTTTACTTAAAAAGAAAAATTATGTATTCAAAAGTGAGATACAAGAGAGCAAACTCTACTGTAACAAAAAGCTCATAATATCTTTCTAGTGAGAGAAAGAAAAGGCTAAGAGGTTGGAGAGGCTAAGATAGCAGAAAGAATACTTTGTGTAAGAGACCTGAAAAGGCTCTAGAAAGGAACAAAGAATACTTGTAAAATTGTTGAAGTATAGTAAAATCTCATACGAACTCTGAGGACTGGATGTAGCCCATAGTTTGGGGTGAACTAGTATAAAAATCACAGTGTTTGTCTTCTAACCTTTCACTTTATTTTATTTTGTTGTTAGATAAGTATATAGAAGTTATTTGTGATTTAACTACGTAACTATTATTGTATAACTTTTGTAGTATTCTTTTAACAGTTGGAAAAGTTTTAATAAGATATATTAAAGTTTTTGTATTCACGAAAGGAATACACAATTCAACCCCCCTTCTTGTGTATCTCATAAATTGTACGTGAATTCTATATTAACATGTGATTTACTTCACATAGCATTATGGGCCACGATTGTGATAGAAGCAAAAATATCCCAGCCATGATCGTGCTACTAAAGGCCACGGTTATGGCCTGTGTAACAGATACACAGACAACAGTCTCGACTTGACTTTTCAAGGGATTTTTTGAACCTTTCATACCTGAAAAAGACCTTAGGGTTATCCTAATTGGAAATACTATATAACAATTAATAATGTAGCCCTAGGGGAGCTTCTACATTCTGCCACTTTTGGGAAGTTCAAGAGAGAGAGAAGAAGAAGAGGAAGAAGAAGTTGGTCCTGAGACTGCTGCTTCCCAGATTAGGTAGTCTCCTGACATTACTGCCTTCCTAGATTGTCCAATCCAAGTTCTATTTCCTTTCCATTTCATTTTTGATCATTTAGTGTATAAGATTGAAATGGATTGTATAATGATGGGTTTTGGGTTGTTGATGATTTTCTAACTCTTCCTTTGGGATTTTACTTTGATTTAATATTAATATAGTCAATTTTGTGTTTTATTGATTGGGTCTTGTGATTAACATGAAATTTTGCATATTTCGAAAATAAACCAAGAGGGTGAGCTAGATAAAAATGGTTGGATTAGATTAACGAGAGTTAGGTGATCTAATAGACCATGTAGTTAATCATATCGATTTTTATGCAGAAAGAGATCTTAAGTGAGACCTGGTAGTTTAGTAGAGAGCTTTGGATGTAATTTTAATTATAGGTTTTTTGTTAATTAAGAGACTATAAGTTTCATAATTTAATTAGGGTTAATAATTTAGGGCGTGAGATTATAACTCTTGAGAGAGTAATTCCCCTATAATAGTCTAGAACTGATACTCGATAACACATATTTAACTAGATTAGCATTAATGATAGGTAGAATCCCCTCTTTCATAACTTGGTAATTTCTCTTGATTGATTTCCACAGTGACCTTTTGTGTTGCTCAATTTCAATTCCTATTTTATGTTAATTTCTTGAGTTGAACTTATGCAATCAGATTCTCATGTTTGTATTCCTGTTTCATTTTTTAATTTCATTTTTATCAATTTTTGAGCCTTAAATAACCTAGGATTAGATTAGTTTACCCTCTTTGTGGGATCAATCTTTAAATATTACAACTCACGACTCAGACACTTGCGGTAATTGAGGGATATCAATTGTAAGACTCAACACCTCAATCAAGGCCTTGTGTACTTTATGATTTTTAATAATGAATTTCTTTATTTTTTTAAAAAAGTATAAAAACTAAAAGCAAAAGTATCCACGAGAATTAAAATAAAGCAATTAATTAAATAAAGAAATCTTTGATGTTAATTTTTAATAAAATTAAAAGATATTTATCATTTGGACCAACAGAACTTCCTAAAATATGGTTTCACTCTCTTGAGCTATAACCATATGTCTTTGAGTTAGTTAGCTTATATCTCTACCAAGTTAACACCCTATTGAAAACTTAATGTTTTATAAAATTATGTGAAAGGTTTCACCCTAACAACAGAAAGATCATACGAGTATATCTCTATCATCCTATTCAACTAATAATATCTAAGTCCTTTTTTTGAAAAATGAAAAAAATTGTATTAATAATAGCAAAAACTACATCACAACATTAAAATGAGTCACATTAGCAGTCTACAATTCAACACACATTGAGATTACAAGAAAGATTTAAAGAAATAAAATAAAAAATTAAATTACAACATCCAAATATTCTTCAACGCATGACTAAGTGAGATGTGTTGGTTGTTAGTTATGAATATTGCTCGAACCTAGTTGACAATTCTTTTTGCTATCTAATATTTGCCTTCTTCAATTACCTTGTACAATCTCATATTTCTCTCTATCCACATTGAGTAAACGGTAGTAATAAAAGTTGTTTTTAAGAAGTGTTCCATTCGATTCTCCTGGCTTAGTCTTGGTAATGATCATATTAAGGGTCTCCCTCCATTCAAATGTAAACTGGGGAACTTATATCATATACATTATACTGCTCCAAATTGCTTTAGTTTACTATATTCAAAAAATAAATGATTCCGACTCTCTACAGTTTGTTTGTTTACATAAAACAGAAATGGGATTATAGACCCCAAACCATCTATCCTTGGTTCTGAGTCTTTTTTTGATTACAATCCAAGTAAATATTGATGCCTCCGAGTTTAATGATTGCATCCATATAATATCAAAGTGAGGGGCCATTTTAGCATTACATACAAGTATCTTATAGTAGGAGTCATTAAGAAATGTACCTCTAGGATTGGGCATCCAAATGATGTTTTCCTCCCATTTCATCTAGAAGGAGGCAAGTAGTCTATAAGTAAGGAGAATCCTCTAAAGTTAGCACCACAATCTCCATTGTGGATGAGTAAAGAAACCCTAACATTGAGTGGTATACAGTTTCTAAGTTGTGCCATTGCTACTCTTTAGATAAGTGAGCTATAGGAAGTCCAATTATTAAACCAAAAATAATGCTTGAACCATCCCCCAACTGATGCTTGATGTATGGATAAACCAAGCCTCTTAAGTTGAGTATGTAGTTGAAAATCCATGAAAACTACCCAGAGTTTCCAACTTGTCAGAAATTTTGATCTTTATGATGATCTTCATTCACCCATTTAATCCATAGTGCTTTAAGAGTTTCCATATTCTTTTGCATAAAAAACCTTTTACATTTTTGAAATGGGAATAATACCTAGCCCTTTTCTTCTTTGATATAGTCATATCACTCCATTTCAATTTGGAATTCTTACCATTTTTTAATTTTTTGGACCACAAGAAAGCTTTGAGAATTTGATCAATTTCCTTAATAACCCTCTTAGGCAAGATAACATGTGCAGACCAATGAATGTGCAAGCTATTCAACATCGAAGAGATAAGAAACAACCTAGCTGTCATTGAAAGAAATTGATTTAGGCAAGCAATGATTCGTTTTTTAATCTTCTCAATAGGGGAATGAAATCAGAAAACTTACGCTTGGTAGTAGTAATTAGAATTCCTAAATACTTAAAAGGAGGGCTGTGCAATCCAAAACTGACAATAATATCTAAGTCTTGCTCAATTGACAAGTAAGTTCTCTTAAATTTTCTGTAAGTAAATTATGATAAGATCTAATCGTTGGAACTAAATAAGTCAATATTAAAAGAAATCAAAGATAATTAGCAGATATCAATCACACTTCATAAATCAAACTATATCAATCCATCCAAATACAATAACTAGGATTTTTCCTATTTAAACATATAACACATTTGGCCATAAATTATGTTTAAACCAATGAAAACAATAGACAAATTTAAAGATATCGTGATAGAAGGAACTCTATATGAAAATCATGTATTTTGAACAATTTGATCTATTGAGAAGAGTTTTAATCTTATTTCTCTAATTAAAACAATTTCAAAATTAAACTATGATGAATTAATGTATCTTTCGATGGTTAACCTTGGATTTCTCAAATATAAATTGATAAGATGTTAACATTTTCCAAGAATCCTTCCAAAAATTAAGATTTGAACTTTAAATAGGTTTGATATTCCTTAGATATGGTCTATAACATTATCATGTTCTAAACTTAAATCCTTCTATTTCTTTTAGGAATGGATGTGGGCTTTATCATGCCATTGTTGGAGTTATGTAAATATAATGCTCTAGAAAGCAAGTGTATTTAAATGTACCTTAATCTTCTTCAGTTATAGTTTTGTAATGGAAATATTTATTATTAATAAATCAAAAGAGTTTGGCTTTATTTGTGTGAGCATTATATATCTAGTCAAAAGGTACCAAGATTCTTTTGTAAGTAATATACATGTACATAGAGATGTATGGGAAACATGTATATTATTAGAATCTAAATTAATTGATTCACAGTTGAATAATCAAGTTGGTCGCTTAATTACAGTTTAGACTATAGTGTTACGATTTATCTCCATGTAAGTAAAGGAGTTTACCTCAAGGGAATGATGAGCTTCATATCATGATAGTAGTTGACTATTGATAATGGCACTATTAAATGAATCTAGAACCAAGTATGTTTTAAAGAATAAAGCGGGTCGTTACTTTAATCTTAATACATACAACTTAAGAACTCGCTTATTATGGACCACAATCTTAATGAGTGGTGAACTTATATTTGTTTCATTATAATTCTTCATATGATTAGAACGGATTTCTATAGAGTATTAATCCAGTGTATGCATATTTGAATTATTAATTGAAACATGTATCAGGAAACATTCACTCAAATAAAGAGTTTATAATGATATCATCACTTCTAGATTTTTTAAAGAGATTTGGCAATAAACTGGCACCAGTAGTTTGATGGACTAGCTACCCATCAAAATTTAACAACAAGATGAGATCTTATGTGTTAATCACCATATAAAGTAAAGCAAGAGATCTAGAAGGAAAAACCTACATAAGGGCAAAATGATAATTTTATCCTTTATTGTGCGGATGGTTATAAAAAGGTTCAAAATAGGGTTTACAATTCTACATAAAATATTTTTTCTCATAATATTAATAATTCAAGAGTTCATTTAATTATCATTAATGTAATGACATTTAGTTAATAATCTAAAATTAATTATAATGAGATTAAATTAATTTTAGGCTTATTGGAGCTTGAATTATCAAAGTCCAATAAGACTCCCCATATGGCTTTAAGGAAGGTTATCAAGCTATGAAAGAAATATAAATGGAGGTTTTAGAATCCCATAATTGAATGTTGGGCTTGCACTAATTAATGGTTAATTAGAAGCCCAAATGTTCATTTAGAAATGGGCTAGACTTTAGTTTAATGTAATTGATTAGATTAATTATATTAAAACAAAATTGTTAAAGAAATGATGGAGCAATTTCGGTTTTATTAGGGTTGAATGTGCAGCTGCACATTTGACATTAAAATGTCAAATAAAGATGGTCTTTATTATGGTTCATCATCATTAAATGGAGTTATGAACTTACGATTAAATGGTTTAATGGTTATCTTTTAATGTTGGCATGTAACCTATTAGCAATGACTGGATTAAAGAAGAAAGATGTACATTGGATGGACTATCTTCCTTCTTACATTATCAGAAAACAAAATTAACATGATAATATTTAGGTTAATAGACTTTTCATATAGTCATCTTAAAGACAAATAAGAAAAGTCTCATTTAATGGCTTCTTTATGATTGATTAAATGAAGAAATGATGCATTGGATGGAAGTCTCTTTTTTCCTTTATGGTTAACAAAAAGTGGGAGTGAGTAAGAAAGGGTTCTTACATTTTTATCACTCTCTCTCTCATCTTACATGAAAAAAAGAAAATTGCATTAGAAGAGTCACATTGTTTCCTTCTTTCTTCTAAAACAATACTCCTCCAAAGTGTTTCTTCTCCTTTCTCACCAAAGGATTTTGTCAACTAAGTTGTCCTAGGAGAACAAGAGGTAAATCAGATTGGTTAAGGATACAACAACAAGGAGAAGATAGATTGATAAAGGAAAATATTCAAAAGCAAAAGTTTTGGATACAAGAACAAAGAGAGGATAACGCAACTAGGAATTAAAGCTGTAGCAAAGTAGTGGATAATACTCTTCATCTTGT
>JAOQMP010013139.1:0-12994 GCA_027563575.1 Erythroxylum pedicellare
TATCATCTGGTCAATCTGGCATACAACATGCTAGGCTCAATCACATGGAGTCATATATCAAATAAGTCATACAGGTTCGAGAACAATTCAACAAGCTGCAAGATAAAAGAAAAGGATTACTACACAAGTATAGTAGTATGATTATACTCACCTCGATTGTCTCAAGGGTTTTGATATCTTTTCTAATTTTCTTGAACTTGAGAGGTATTAGGTACGACTTCTAGTTCTATTCCTTGTCTAATTTCACAATATATTGGGTAAAATGCATGAAATTTTCATATACTCGCATTAGTCATTCTTATATAGACCTCATTTCTTAACAGATATCATTATAAATTATATTTTATTCACTAATTCATCTGCGTTGGTCTCATTCGTGAAAGCATAACTTTTTACACATAGGTTCAATGTTTTTCAAACTTTCCATACCTCTAGTTCACACATAAATTCACATTTTTTCTTTTATGACCATTTTCTAATTCGGTCTTTAAGGCTTCCAAATATCTCATTTACAGTCAGCCTTAGTATTCAGTCATGAGTTGGACCCTTCCTGTCTCAAATCATTATAACTTATTCATTTCTCATCCAATGAAGGTGATTCAAATATCTACTTTCAATAGGCTCATATGGATATCATATATCCAAAGACAGCTCAAAAAGAAAAAAAATTATTATGATTTTTATAAAGTTGTCCTATTTCTGTTCTCTTCTGTGTCACTAAGTTCTGTAACACCGTTCACTTATTTAGCCATATCTCACAGGATACTCATTCAATTAAAATTCCCTTTGTACAAAACTCAGATGACACATTTTCGAGCATTTCATAATAGAACTCATTATCCAATTCCGACTCTAAAGTCCTGAAACAATTAACTTTCATTTCGTGTTTCAATCCCGCTGGTATTCTTAACCAGTTTCAATTTGAGACCTATCTCGTTTGTTTGGCTCACCCTAAATTCGTGAAAAACTTCAGGGATACAGTAGACACTTGTATCTACAACTTCCAAGTTTTGAGTTTCTCCAAATTCACACATTAAATAGCTCAAAAAAATGTATAAGGAGGACCTATGAATCTGTCCCCCTTGGCAGCTAGAACTCCAAAACCCTAGGTTTTGATTTGGCCCCAAATCACACTAGGGAATAGGTAGGCTTAATGCCACAAAAACCCATATTAAGCCTAATTTTTCTATATTCTACTGAAAATTTGGTATGACCCATTTATTTGTCTGATTAATCCTTGCACCTGTTCAACAGTTTTGAAAGAAGTAAGGATCTCAATCTGAAATTCTAACATACATTATCTACTTATAATCTGCCAATCTATGATCATCTCATATCATCAACTGACATCATTCTCTATAACATAGCATATCCATACATGTATCATGTACATATGATTAAGACAATCCATGGAGTAGCTATAAGCATCTGCAATTTACATCATGCCAAAAAAAAAATACTTGTCTGTTTATCCAAGCGAGTCTCAAAAGGCTTGGATTTCTCTCTCGTATGATCTGCTAGTGCCCTGAAATGATGATAGTGAGAGGTGACTCTACAACACGACTCAGTGAGATATAAACATGCTACCATACTTGTGAGGCTAGGTAACACAAGGCTAGCTTCACAAGAATATTCTGTGGCATTCTAAGCAACAATACATGGTATCAATGAATAAACAGGTAGTAATTTCAAATGCGGCAATCATATGAATGTCAATAATAAATCTCATTATGAATTGTTCTATAAAAAAAAAGGAATCTAGTTTTTGGGTTCTTTTCTGAGTTTTGGGTTCTTTTGAATTTTGGGTTCTTTCTTTGGTAGAGTTCTACAGAATTTCTAATTCTAAGCTCTCTCATTTTTCAGTTCTAAATTTTTGAATTTCTTAGGAAGAGACAGAGGCATGTTAGTACAGCATATCTCCCCTTTTCTTATTCTAGACAAGGTTGGCCTAACCCTACCCCTGGAGGTCTGCCCTCTCCAGGTAGGACCCGGATTTAACCCATCACCGGCTAGTTACCTATGTGCACATGGTCTGATAATATACTCCATCAGCTAGCTATCCTATGATCTCACCAATCATGGCTAACAAGAAAAACATGATTCATCAAAAAATTGCAATTAATAGGTTCAATATAACAAGGGGACCAGAAGATGCAAAGAATCTGAATATCATTTGGTCAATCTGGCATACAACATGCTAGGCTCAATCACATGGAGTCATATATCAAATAAGTCATACAGGTTTGAGAACAATTCAACAAGCTGCAAGATAAAAGAAAAGGATTACTACTCAAGTATAGTAGCATGATTATACTCACCTCGATTGTCTCAGGAGTTTTGATCTCTTTTCTAATTTTCTTGAACTTGAGAGGTATTAGGTACGACTTCTAGTTCTATTCCTTGTCTGCTTTCACAAGCTATTGAGTAACATGCATGAAAATTTCATATACCCGCATTAGTCATTCTTACATAAACCTCATTTCTTAACACATATCATTAAAAATTATATTTTATTCACTAATTCATCTGCATTGATCTCATTCGTGAAGGCATATTTTTTTATACATAGGTCCAATGTTTTTCAAACTTTCCATACCTCTAGTTAACACATAAATTCACATTTTTCTTTTATGACCATTTTCTAATTCGGTCATTAAGGCTTCCAAATATCTCATTTACAGTTACCCTTAATATTCAGTCATGAGTTGGACCATTCCTATCTCAAATCATTATAAATTATTCGTTTCTCATCCAATGAAGGTGATTCAAATCTCCATTTTCAATAGACTCATATGGCTATCACATATCCAAAGACGGCTCAAAAATGAAGAAATTTGTATTTATTGTGATTTTTATAATGCTGTCCTGTTTCTGTTCTCTTCTGTGTCACTAAGTTTAGTAACACCCTTCACTTATTTAGCCATATCTCACAAGATACTCATCCAATTAAAATTCCCTTTATATAGAACTCAGATGACACATTTTTTAGCATTTCATAATAAGAACTCATCATCCAATTCTGGCTCTAAAGTCCTCAAACAATTAACTTTCATTTCGTGTTTCAATCCTGCTGGTATTTTGAACCAGTTTCAAGTTTTGAGTTTCTCCAAATTCACACATTAAACAGCTCAAACAAAAAGCATAAGGAGGACATACAAATCTGTTCCCTTTGGCAGCTAGAACTCCAAAACCCTAGGTTTTGATTTAGCCCCAAATCACTATAAAAATGAAATTTTCCTTATGTTAAATTGTCATTAGACATCAAAGAATAAGAATCCATCATCTAACCCATAAATTTCATCAAATGGGTTTTATATCCATGAAAAAAAAGTGAGAAACTAAATTCCAATTTGTAGAATCAAGTTTCGGGATCGAGGCTTACCATTTTGTATTGACTGATTGACTTGATTCTCCTTCACATTCTTGGTACAAAGCTTGAAAGAAAGCTTCCATGGTGAATTCTCGTAAGTGAGGGAGGAGGAGGAAGACAAGTTTTTGTCTTATTTGTAGTTAGCTTCTTTTGTAAGCCTCTTTGTTCATTCTTTGCAAAAATACCCCTCTTGTACTGGTTCTTTAAAATCTGCTCGTACAATTTCCTGTGACCACCGAAAAGGTGTCAAACATCATTAATTTGATGTCACCAAAAATTATAATTCACACCGATTTTTTTTCCGATGTAACTAGTAAATCAGATACTGGGTATTACACTATGATCAGAAAATCAGCTATAGAAAATCATGGAAAATTTGCTGCTACTGTTAACTTTACTTATTTTTATTTGAAGGTTGAAATTATGTCAATATTTTAGGATCTTGTCTAGGATAGGACTTCCACCACTAATGTCTTTATCCACATTAACTTTTAATTTTTAGTTGTAGAATATGGAACTGCGCTGCCTTGTGTAAAAAATCTTTAAACATTTATTAATTTGTTTTAATTCATATCAAATTTGATAGTTATTATATTCTATATAATATAGTATGTACAAATGCACTACTTAATTAACAGTTGTGATTAGTAGAAATAGTAGTAGTAGTAGAAGTAGCAGTAATAATAATAATAATAATAATAATAATAATAATAATAATAAGGCATTAATTATTCCATTAATTTAACTTAACTGGATAGAAAATTAATTAAATTATATTTAATTTAAAAGAATTACACAATTAATTAAAGAAGTTTATTTACTGATTATATAAAAATTGATTAATTATTTGCACATTTATTTTGTTTTTTGAAGTTAAAATTAAATTTGGATTAAAAGTTTCTTATATAGGACAAAATTCATCGCTCAGTTATTACTCAAATATCATTTTGCAGTGAAAACATCTGAAAAATCAGTTTACACTTTCTCATAAATCCTCAAGCAAATTATATCTTTCACAGGCGTGACATGTTAAGTCACTCCTATGAAAAGGTGTCACTCGTGTGACTTAATATGCCACACCTACGACGTACAACGTGTTTAGTAAATCAAACTACTGAGTTTCCTCTTACCCTTTTGAATAAAAATATAGGTTAAGCCCTCATTACAACAAATTTGGAAAAGAAAGATTAAAAAAAATTTAAAATTCGCCTGACATCTTAATTCACTTTCACGGGTGTGCCTTACATGTCAGACTCGTGACATATTTATATTTTCATAGAAATACATTAATTGTACTCATTTTAGAAGAATTTGCCGCCTAATTGTAGAAAATCTTTCCATAGATATACATCAATATTTTCAATTGATACGACGACTATTTAAAGATGCATACGCCGGGCTATTTCACGCAGACAATATTTTCGATACATAGGGCAGGTATTTAAATACACACTGTTATAAATGAAGTTTATTAGGTTGTTAGACATGAAATATGCAAATAATTAATGTTGCTTTAATAAACATTTAATATGTTTTAAATTTTTCTAAAGAAGCCTTCCTTTTGTTTAAAATTTGATTCACAACATACATTAATTCATTAAATGTGAGATCTATTTCTTTTGCATCACCCGTTGGTAGAACGCACTATCAAAATATTAATGCTTGTGCAACAGCTACCACTAAAAGTTTATTCCCATTTACTCTCATTCCACAACATATTAGCGAGCTAATTAAAATTGTTAAATCACAAACCCCACAACCCTCTTTTTTTTTATTGCCCACTATGTATTTATTTTCCAAGAGAACTTATAGATCTCGCAACTCTAACGAGTCTTTTTTACCTCATTTAAAATTTTATAGGAGCCCTTATAATGAGATCATTTATAGGTCAATTATGGCAGCCCCAATCTGAAGGAATCTTTTTTCTGCTAGAAGAATATGTATTTATATTTGCCAGTTCTTAGATTAGCAAAACAACAATTATTACGTTTAGCATAATGGAAAATTTTATATTTTATAAGATATCATAGCAATAATTACTTGTGATGTATATTAATCTGCCAGGAATGATTCATTCTTTTCTATGCTATGCCACAAAATAAGTAAAAAAATTTAGCAAAACATAATAATTGTTTTCATCTATGTATTCATACAATCAATTTTGTCATAATTTTTCATTTAATAAAAATCACCTTAAGTAGTAGGATTTAGAAATTATTCACTGATTATGATTTGTAATTAAACAAATTCATAAACCAACTTACAAATTGAAGAACAATATGTAACACTCCACTCCCGCAAGACCCAAACCCGGCATTGATGGGTGATATCCGAGTCTGTGCCCCGTGGGGGTGGCATGCTAGAGCACTCAATTAGTCAAAACTCAGTACAATTTTTTTTTGAAACCAGAAACATAATGTACGGAAATCCATAACCAAATTGGGCCCGATTTCATTCATAAACATTTTCAGTTACACGTAACAATCAGTACACAACTCATCAGAGATTCACTAATCGCTTGGGGCCCATTATAAATACAAAACATTTCCAATTCCAAAAGTTATTACATACCGCAATATTCAATTACAAATGATACACAATTTGTAGAATATACAATTCAGTACGAAAATAAAGAAATATAATGTAGACGCAAACTGATCCCGGTCTCTATCTTTCCCTTGCATGTAGTAAGGATACTCCCATTTGCCTAACAGGGTATTTTTCTGAGTCCTAAAAAATATTTACAAATTTTGGGTAAGTTTTGCAAACTTAATGAGTGACCATCATCGATAGCTCACCCAATCACGTAACACATAATTTACATCATTACACATTTCACAATTCACATTCAATACAATTTGATCACTCATTTTATGCATATGCAGTGCACATGAGACCTACTTTCCATTTGTTACTTTGTTGTGACCGAGTGCCTAAACTGTCCCAGATAGGGCTCATTGATAACTGTCCCTTATTCGTTTGGGAGATACAGGGCTCATTAAATGTTGAGCCTGAGGCTCTGATTCACTTTTGAGCTCGAAGCTCGTTTTCACTCATTGAGCTTTAAGCTTTGATCGGTGGCTACTCTGGTCACAATAGCCATTATGTTTCATGCATTCATGAAATGGAGTGCCTCACTTACATTTGCATGATCCCATTCAAATACATTCCCATATCATCAGACCATAATCTGGCATTCAATATTAAGTTGAGATTCACACTTTCATGCATATGCAAAGGCACTTTCAGAACATATTTAAACAATCAAATTACGTACACTTAGTTCACCCAATTCACATCCAATGAGCATTTCAGTATTTCATTCATACAACATATTCATCGGACCTTCTGTCTGGAACCTAACACAGTCAATCACATTCACATAATCATTCAGCAATCAATTAATACCAAAAAGTCAAACAAAACAAACAGTGGAATGAGACCATCTAGGTCTACTCATAGTATGCTCAAGATTAGCATTTGCTTCCAAATTTTAGGAACGCCTTAATGCCAACATTTAACCTGCACAACCTATTTATGCAAGATACACACATACATCACAATTTGTACAATCATAAGTGTTTAATAATGCACATGAATGAAATGAAATATGCACAATGCATGTTCATGAAAATCCCAGGTATTTTACCATTAATTTCATCACAAAGTCGTTCTCATATTAAAACTCCTCTAAGTATAGTTTATACTTAAGTTTATGCCTCACTAAAACCATTAAATCTTCATTCCTTTCTCATTGAATCACTTCAGAAATTTTTTTCGAAGAAACCCCTTTCAGGTCTACTTTCCATGTTCAATCAAAAGGTGAAACTGATAAAATTTATAGCATACTCTCTTCTAGAAAAGTGTTCTCCTATGTCTTATCTTTTCATTGACACCAAAATCACTCAATTTGGTTCAGTAATTTGGAAAATATACCTTAAGCATTATCGGGGTATCCATATTCAAAAACAGTATACTATACACAACTTCCATTCAGAAATTCAACATGTTAGAGACTGAATCACAATTCTACTTTTTCATATGATTTATATAAATATGTCTCTAGTTTACTTCAAATCAAAAATCATCTCATTTGGAATCCTATAGATCCAAATATAATTAAAATACTGAAATATGGTCAGTGAAAGAACACCAGTTCATATTATTTAAGAGCACACTCACTATACCCTTCCCACATTTTTCACTCAATCTTTCTCAATTAATTTCACAATACTACCAATTTTTATCTAGAGATAGAAAAATTTCTTGAGAATCCAATGGTTTAAGAATCAAGTCATTTGGAGGCCTAGAGAAGAAGTTATGGTTAAAAGAAGCAAGATTGTTCAGTAAAAGACAAAATCCCAAATGCACGATCGTGCATTTGCACGACAGTGCAAATTTCTCTTTACCTCCAAAGTCGCCATCGTGCTTTTGCACGATGGTGCTTTTTGGCTAATCTTCAATTTCATCATCATGCTTTTGCAAGATGGTGCTTTTGGCCTATAAAGCACGACGATGCTTTTCCACTTCTTCTTCTTCACCGACATCTCAACTTCTAAACTCTATAACTTTTGATTCAGAACTCCAAAATTTACAAAATTTATATCAATGAAAAGCTAAAAGAAAGATCTACAACTTTTATAAGACAATTTTATCAAAATATTCCTATATAAACACAGAAAAATCACAGAAGTTTCAGATCGAAAATCCAACTCTCCACTGTTCATTCTCAGAAAATTTCCAGACTTCCACTTCCCAAAATCCAACACTTTAATTTTTATTCTAGTCATTTCCACTCCATTTCAAACAACTCATTCACCATAATTTCATAGTACCCTTAAATATACAAATTTACTCAAAAATCTCAAAATCATCAAAAACCAAATATCAATTATTCACTCTTCATATTTTGAATTTTACATTCTCTGCACTTGCTTAACTCTTTTCCTCTAACTGTCATTTTTACAATCTTTCTTACTTCAGACCATCATCTTTTAATTGTTTTTCAACTCAAAAACGATTCTTTTGGTTATCTCTAAACACTCAGATATTCACGTACACTCATATAAATATATACATATTCACAGTAAAGAGAAACAGAGTATATCATGATATCATCCTTTTCACATTCTCTATGTTTCTTCTCAACTTTCATTTAAACACTCATTCTCATCTCAAACCATCACTTTACAATTGCTCTTCATCTCAAACATCATTTTCTTGATCATCCCTAAAGCTTCCATCTACTCACGTATACACATGCATATATATATTTACATGCACAGTGAAGAAAACCGAAAACAGAGTACATCACCTTTTCACACTTTAATTTTCTCTACTCATCTTATACACCATTTCATTTCTACTTTAACTCCAAAAACCATTTCCACATCACCTGATCATTAACAATCAATCAAAACTAATTATTTAATGAATCTATAACTCTAAAGGATTTATTCAGCACTTACTTGTTGAGCTTCAATGACTTCAAATCACACTTAACCCTAGTTTCCTTCTCTTACACGTACATCATCAATCAAAGGTAGTAGGGCTAGGCCTTTAGTGATAAAAAGAGGAAGACAATAAATCTTGAATGAGCAAAGTGAAAAAGTTGAACAAAAGTCAATATGGTGAGGGTGAGAGTGAGGTGTCGTGAGTGAAGAAGAAAGCACATAAAGAAAATGGAGAAATAAAGCATGTCTCGTAAAAGACAAGTGAAAGACCATAATGTATTTCAAAATTTACTAGTAGTGTGGCAAGTGACACATGTCACTTTCTTATGGTCTCTCTTTGGTCTTTTATTAGGCTAGTCTCTTTGTGTTCTAATTCTAATCCAACTGACTCGCAATTTTCAATGACACTTGTCATTAAATCCATATTTCATTTATCAAAATTTTCAATTGCAAGTTAACAATAAATTCAACTACCATTTGTCATTTGTCTTGCCACTTGGCATTTTTCCTAGTCCAAAAAAAATTCGCAAATTTTCAGAAATTTTCCTAAAATTCACCAAAAATTCAAAATCACTAAGCACACTTTTCGATTAATTTTTTAGGACACATAAACCACAATTTTCAATAAAAACAGCTTTATAAACAATTATACCTAGAATGTCCATGAATGCATGTACAGTCATTTTCGTGTGCAAATATCACTATTCATATGTGTATATACTAACAATATGCATGAGTATGAAATGCATTTTCTCTTAGTCTCTCTCTCTCTAATCTCACATGAGCCAAATTGTAGGGTTCTAACCCTTAATATAGGAACTGGATGTTACATTATTTCTCATTGTAACATCATCAATGAATCTCAATTTATGCCCGCTTGATCATTATAAGCACTTTCAAGTGTTACTCTACTTCCGTTTAGACTTTAAACTATGAGAACTATGACTAACAAATATCCAATAAGTCATTGGTTTCTTCCTATATCATCTACATAAATATATTACATATGTACTCAATATTCTCACTTGTGTATGATGATAGGATCATCAGATAGGTACTCACGATAACAATTCAATTTAACCTTTTAAACTTTTACATATAGCGTTATCATTCATCTCATCTTCCAATTATCCTTCACAATACATCTTACATATATATATTCACCATTGATTCAAACTTATAGAGTTATATTCATAAAAATTTTCTGATCTCAATTCCACTAACACATTTTTATGGAGGATTATAACTCTTTTCATATTCATCAAACAACCACTTAGGTTTCAAATTTTCATCTTTTTAAGATTATAGCAATTTATGTTTCCCTTACATTCTGCCAGATCATCATTCTCTTATTACTATTTCTATCAAATCAAGCTCTTAACAATTTTTTTCATGCATGTACCGTATGCATATGCATCTTGACTAAGGACCAGTTGCTGCTGCGTGTTAAAACACATCAAAACACATGTAACCTGACACATATTTCCAAAGATGCCCATGTAAGATCCTAATTCTGGCGCTCTGATACCCATATGTGTTGGGTCTCATTTCCAGAACCCAACTCTTGCTTAGATAACATACATGTTGGGCACCTTTTTTGGAATCCAACCCTTGCGAAATCATACTCACTGAACTTATTTCAATGAAGTTTCCTTAACCATCATCGAGTCCTCTTCTTGTTTTGATACCATAACTATGTTGGACCTCGATTTCGGAGCCCAACATCCCTTATCATAAGACGTGTTCTTGTGCTTGTTACCATGCAAGGTTATTCCCATTTAACCCTCATTATTCATCCTTGGTTCATTCTTATTTCTAAATATCGTAGTATCCGGCCCTATCTTCCAAATCTTTCTTATACAGAAGCAAATATTCTATGCTCAACTTTCATCCAGATATTCAGCATCTTAAAGGCTAGGTTAAAATTTCTATTCCTTTAGATCATTTGATAGCTCTATGCCTCTAGTTTATCTAGACATGAGGTTTATCTCTTTTGGACGTCAGATAACGAAGTTATGGCTGAAAGAATCAAGTAGGGTTTTGACCTCAATCATATTGCACCTGACTTGAGTCAAAAGGCATAACTTGCTTTAGGGTTTTCATATCAAGATCATTCTAGGAGGGTTTGAAAGAGACTTCAAGGTATACAACTTTCATGAAAGCCTTGAAGACGAAATCTATTGTCTGAAGGGCCAAAAATGGAACCAGACGATAGGGTCAAAGGAATTGGGAAAATTGACATAACTTTCCCTAGAGAACTTGGATTAAGGTGTTCTTTATATGGTTCGAAAGAAGACTTCAAAATCTATAACTTTCATAAAGGTCTTGAAGATGAATTCTATCATCTGAAGGCTCTAAAATGGAACAGACAATGGCATCAAATGAATAGTGTACAGAAGGAGAAGTTTAGGACACATAAGTAAAAAAAACAAATGAAGCAGAAAGCTGACGAAATAAGAAGGCAGATGAAGCAAAAAGGGCAGACAAAACAAAAAGCAGATAAAGTAGAAAGAAGACAAAGCAGAAAGTAGACGAATCAGAAAGAAGACGAAACAAAGCAGATGAATCAATGCAGATGAAGCAGAAAACTGACGAAGCAAAGCAGACAAAGCAAAGCAAACAAAGCAAGGCATATGAAGCAAAGCAGACGAAACAAAGTCTTAAGACGAAGCAACTCTTAAGACAAAGCGGAGTCAACTTAAGACAAAGCAAAGTCAACTTAAGATGATGCAACTCTTAAGACAAAGCGGAGTCAACTTAAGACAATGCAACTCTTAAGACGAAGCATCTTTAAAAATGATACAACTCTATAGACGATGATGTCATCACAGATGATGTGACGTCATCACAGACGATGCATTCCTACAGACATAATGATGTCATCATAGACGAAGTGTCTTTACAGATGATGCATCCTTACAAAAGATACATCTTTACAGACGATGCATTCCTACAGACATAATGATGTCATCACAGACGATGTGACGTCATCACAGTTGATGCATCTTTACAGATGATAGATCTCTATACTCCTAAGCATTTCCCTTTATAAGGATCATAACCTTCGATCTAGAGGTCCAAAAATTCCATACTATATACCATTGGAAAGCTAAAAGAAAGACCTACAACTTTCTACAAGGCAACTTGGTATAGTTTAGCCTAGATCAATCTAGATTTTCCCTTTCAGTCATAACACAAATTTTACCCTATGGAAGGCTTGAAACTTTGCATTTCGCAAACTTGAAATGTCCTGAGCTTAACCAATCAGTTACCAAATTTTACTTCATGAAACTCTTAAATCTTAACTCATTTGTCTCGTCGCAACCAACTACATTTGATCAATAATAATTCCTATTTTGCCTTCCTATGAATGTCACTTAGGCGTACATGTATATATATATGTGTGTGTGTGTGTGTGTGTGTGTGTCCTCAATTCATGCTCACAGACCATCTATTCAAGTTGATAATCATCCCAATATCGTCTATACACAATTCATATTTCCTTAACCTCAAAGAATACAATTTTTACAAATCTTTGATGGCATTCTACAACTTTATCTCGAAGTCTCAATTTTACAACAATTATTAAACAAATAAACTTGGTATGTAACTATAATATTATGCATTCCTAAAACCAACTCAAGCTACAGATTAAGCAAATTTGGAAATTTTCCCTTAGGCTCTTGATCACTTGATCTCTTAGCTATCACCTGAAGATAGGATAAAAATAAGCAAAACTTTTAAAACCATTTTTCTTGTAATGGATAATTTTCATTGAGTTTATAGAAAACATGTTTCTTAGGCTTTCAGCTAAAATTGTTGGGTCTTGAAAACTTTTTATTTATTTCTTAAGCATGATTTGAATAATTTTGGGGTCTTGTTAGATAAACCATTTTATTTGGAGTTTAATTATTATGCCAAAGTTAGAATTTAATTAGTGTATAATTAAAGTATTGGATAAATGACCTAAGGTAAGAAGACTTTGGGTTAATGAAGGAGGGTTATTTTTTGAAGAACCAAGTGAGTGAAGGGCAAAAGGGGAAAAATAGGAATAAAAATGTGTCTTGGCTTAGAAGAAGAAGAGAAGCATCGTGGGTGTGGGAAGAAAAGAAGAAGAGGAGAAAATCAAGCTAAGGTTTTGGAGAGCTTGAAGAGTTGAAGCTAGACAAGT